>JANZLD010181973.1:0-19103 GCA_026413575.1 Erythroxylum carthagenense
AACGAGTTCAGTCAGTAAATACAATAAAGCCCATCAGTCAGTCCCAATATTACCATAATGCCCTCGCTGACAGTAACAGGATGTTACATAATGCACAAAAAAATAGCTTGAAGGTTCCATGGAAATAAAATGAAGAAATCGAAGTTTACCCTATGAATAGAATGAGTACAATTTCGAAGTTCATATGTCACAAGCGGGCAGTTAGGAGAAGGTTCTTGTCAACGTGCACGTGACGAACAAAATGGTTCCACTCTCGCCCAAACAAAAGCACATAATCATGCTCAAATCATTTTATCATATGCTCATACTTTCATATTTTCACTTCTTTCTGTTCATACAAAATGCCATGACATGTTTCAAGGCATAACATGAATATTTCAAAACCATTTCTTTTTTTCATTTTGAAATTTGTCAATAAAATTCATATACCAAACTTATAAAGATTTTCAAATCATTCAAAAGCATTAAAATCAACATTTATGAAGTAGTTGAAATCATTTTGTTTTCTTGTCTAAAAAAAGACATTAGTAGCTCATAACTTTATTATAAATATGTAACCCACCTTGATTTCCTTGCTTAAAGACTTGCTAAAAATGTCTCTTCTCTTGTTCCTCTTGCCTCTTTGATCCCCTTGGTTCTTCATCAAATAAAGAGATCTTTGGCTCAAATGGAAGCTCTTCTCTTCCTCTACCTTTTTCTCTTCTTGAACCACTTCAAAATCTCACTCAAAAGCTAAGAAATGAAGAAACCTTAGCTCAACTCTCTTCTTTTCTCTCAACCACCGAAATATCTCTTCTTTCTCTCTTTGATTTGTTATTTTTCTTTCTCTCCCCCAATTCACATTTTCTCCTTCTCTTAAATATAAGACCACATTTTGGTCTTGTCCTTCCAAAAATACCCCTCCTCTCCTTTAGTCTTCCCATTTTGCCCCTTCTTTCATTTACCTCCTAACTCCTTTAATCTTCTTAAACATCATATTAACTATAACTTAATTCAAATCTTTCCCATAGTAATAATTGAAAAACATTCGGGGTCCGACATCTTTATTCCCATTAAACTCATGCTTTTTTTGCTTTGATATCAACAATTTATTCACTAAGGCTATTCCAATATTACAAGATCAAACATTTTCCAAATTCTCATTTCAGTCCTATATCACTTCGAAAAAGTCAGAACTTTGGATTAATTTTTCGTGATCATTCAGATCAGTAAATGAAGTTATTTGGTAACACTTTCTACTAGAAAATTATTCCCCATTGTCTTAAGTTTCTAATTAAATCACAATCATTCAATTTGGTTCACTAATTTGAAAGTTATACTTCAAACATTTTCGGACTGTTTTCATTCTAAAATAGTATACTATGCACAATTTCCATCTAGCAATTGAACATCTTAGAGGCTAAATCAGAATTCTACTTCTTCATATAATTTGTAAACCTATGTCTCAATTTCACTCCACATTAAAAATAATCTCATTTGGAAACCTACAGCTCTAGATACATTCAAAATACCGAAATATGTTTAGTGAAATAACATCAGTTCATACTATTCTAACAAATTCCCTCACTTTCAATTAATCAATCTTTTTCAATTTAATTCATAATGCTATCAATTTTTGTGGAGATATAGAATAATGTGTTAGAAATCTATTGGCATAAGAATTAAGTCATTTGGAGGTCTAGAGAAGAAGTTATAGTTGAAAGAAGCAAGACTGTTCAATTTCTAAATTTCTCTCGGATGTTTAGATCAAAATCAAGTCATGGTTACTATTGGAGAGCACAATAACTTGATGGGACAATTAATCATCAGCCATTGCAATTAAACTCATGGGGTGAGGGAGAAAACCCATGGGCGTGCGTGAGTCATAGGTGTGAGGGTGAGAAGTTATAGACATGAGAGATAAAGACAAAAATTGGGTAAGAGCATACTAGTCAGACCCGTTCACGTTTATCACTCAATCTCTCTCAATTTAGTTCAAATGGCTATGATTTTTGGTGGAGAGGTAGATCAATATATTATGAGTCCAATGGTCTAAATCTCATGTCATTTGGAGGACGGATGAAGAAGATATATCCAAAAAAACCAAAGGATGTTCATCTACCTCTTAGCATTCCATGCACGATCGCAATTTTTACCATTAACCCTTCAAAGCATGATCGCGACTTTCACCTTAAAACCTTCAGAGTCGCTATCATGCATTTGCATGATAGCGACTTTCACCTTTAAACCTTCAAAGTCACTATTGTGCATATGCACGATAGCGACTTTCATTCGAAAGTCTGAATTTCCTTAGTCACATACCTAACTTCAAACCCCTGCAACTTTTGATCCAGAACTCAAAAAATTGCAAACTTTATATCAATGGAAAGCTAAAAGAAAGATCTAAAACTTTAATGAAGACCATTTTATCAAAATCTTCCTTGATCAATATAATTTAATCAAGAAATTTTCAGATCAAACTTTTACCTCTCCTTTCTCTTTTCTTGGATTCATTTTTAGCCAGCTTCTCTAACATCTTTCTTCACTAAATTCAACACTTCAATTTTCATTTCTAATTTTTTCACTTCATTTTTATTTAACTAATTCACCATAAATTCACAGTACACATAAATATGAAATTTTACTTATATTTATCAAAATCATCAAAATCCAAATATCAGTTATTCATCTTCCTCACGTTCTGCATTTCACTATTATCTATATTTCAACCTATTTGTACATTCTCTATTTTTCTTCTCAAATTTTATTTTAAACAATTTTTCTCATCTCCAAACATCATCAGATAACTATTCTCGAACTCTAATCTCATTCTTGTTTATCTTTAATAACTCTCAAAATATTCACGTATGTATATGTGTGTGTGTGTGTATATATATATATATATATATATATATCTTTAATCTTTCATAACTATTTGTACTCTTCTCATGAACATTTTCATTGATCTTTCTAATTAAGAAATCATTTCTACACTATCTTGTAACATATTTATCCTCAAATCTGAAAAATCAACATAAGTTGTATGCTCTGGTTTTTCACTCAAGTTTCAGCACATATACATTTTCATTTTATTACTTCTACATATAACTAACATGATGCATGTTTCATCTTATACAATTATCAAGAACCATAAATTGTTTACTTGTCTAAAACTTCAAAATCTTTGAAATCACGTGAGTCGTAGCTTTCCAACAGCACCCAATCATCAACAGTTCGAGGTTGTAAGGTTAGGTATTTTACTGATAGTGAAGGAGATAACAAAAAGAGATAACACGCTAAGATGAGAGCAAGGCTTGCATTGCGAGGATGAGAAATCTCTAAAAGAAATGAAGCTTCCGGAAGATGAAGGAAAATCCTGAAGAAGATATTTTTAAGACAGGAACAAACAGTAGGTGGATCTTTTAAGTTTAAAAGAACGTGTGCTTAAGAATTGGATGCTTGTCCATTTCTTTAAGACCTTGGCTAGTTTCCTAACTAACTAGTTCTTATTGAATTAGTTCCCTAACTTTCATCCTTTCATTACAACTATCTCCAATTTGTCTATAATTTTCACAACCATTATCTCAAAATTTTGAAGTTGACTCCCAATTTTTTTCTTCAATGTCATTACACTCATTTCTATTTTTCATACATCAATTTACTTGCTAAGTGACACTTTTTATAGTCCAATAATAATTAATAATTTCTAGAATTATTCCTAAAATTCACCAAATTCAAAATTGGCCAATACGCTCTCTAATTAAATTTTTCAATACAACAAATTCACAATTTCTCTATAGTATCATATCACAATTCGAATATACCCAGAATTATCCATGAATGCATGTACAATTATTTTCATGTGTGTAACAATCAAATTCACATGCATGTATGCTGACATTATGCATGAGCATGAGATGTATTTTTCTAATCTCTCATTGATATTTTCTTCATTACCGACATCTAGGGTTCTAACTCTTAGTATGGGAATGGGATGTTACAGTTGAAGCTTTAGAAGATGGTGCCTAGTTTACCTACTTTATCTTCCTTAGATTGTGAGTCTTGTCAGCTCAAAAAGTGTTCTCAAAATTCCTTTCCAAAACGTGCCAATAAATGGGTTACATCTCCTTTTGTTAGTTCAATCAGACATTTTAGGTACTTGCGTGTCTCTTCTATTTTGGGATTTCAATATGTTGTTACATTTATTGACGATTATTCTTGTTGTACTTGATTATTTTTAATGAAAGCTTGTTCAAAATTATTTTCCATTTTAAAACCTTTTTGCACAGAAATTAAGACACAATTGAACATTGATATTTATGTTGAGAAGTAATAATGCTCTTAAATATTTGTCCATTCCCTTCACCCAATTTATGTCTTCCCAAGAAATTCTTTATCAAACTTCATATGATTATATTCCATAACAAAATGGGATTACTAAATATAAGAATAGACATCTAATAGAAATTGCTCATATCTTGTTTTTACACAATCGGGTTCCACCACAATACTAAGCAGATGCTGTCTTAACTGCATGCTTCTTGACTAATCACATGCCTTAGTCCAGTCTACAAAATCAAGTACCTCATTCCATCACATTTCCTGATCATCCATTATTCTCTCTTCCACCACGAGTCTTTGGCTACACATGTTTCATTCATATCTTTTCCTTTAGTCAAGATAAACTATTAGCCAAATCTACTAAATGTATTTTTCTAGGTTACTCACATTTTCAAAAAGTTTATAAGTGTTATTCTCTGTCAACACATTGATATTTTGTTTTTACTGATGTTAGATTATTTGAATCTTCTCCATTTTACTCATAATCTCAAACAAATATCACATTTATTAGTAAGGTCCTTCCAATTCCTTCCATTACACCTATTCCTTATGTTACTCGTCTTCCTAATCCTCCTCTAAAGTTTGTCCAGTGTTCACCTATTACTGAAGACACTTCTCCTGAGAATGCTACTCTTCCATATTATACCAATGATCCTGATGATGAGACTCCCGTAAAGACTCCTTTTGATACAGTTCCTACTCCGAATTCCTCATTTGCTACAGTTCTACCTCTTAAAGATCAATTTCTCATTGCCATTTGCAAAGGTACACGTTCCACTCACAACCCTCATCCTATTTATTTTCTTAATTATCACCGTTATCACCATCATGTTCTACTTTTGTGTCCACTCTCTCTTTTGTCTCTATTCCTTCTAATGTTTATAAGGCACTTAATGATCCCGGGTGATATCAAGCAGTGATTAAAGAAATGATTGCTTACATAATAATGATGCTTAGGAGTTAGTTTCGTTACCTCCATGCCATTCCACTATGTTTTCATTGGATATATACAGTCAAAGCTGGTTCGGATGGACAAGTTGATCGTCTAAAAGGATATTAGTTGGCCAAAAGGTATACATAGACTTATGAGTTGGATTATTATGAAACATTTTCTCCCATGGCCAAAATGTCTTTTGTTCACTTGTTTCTATCCATAACTGCCATTCGCCAATAACCAGTATCAATTGGACATTAAAAATGCTTTTCTACACGGTGAGCTTTTGGAAGAAATTTATATGAAGTGACCACTCAGAGTCGTTGCTCAGGGGAAGTCTAACTTAGTATATAAGCTTTGTCGCTCTTTATATGGTTTGAAACAATCTCCTTATGCCTAGTTTGGACAGTTTAGTAAGTTGTTTAAGATTTTGGTATGATTCGATGTGAGTTTGATCACTCTATCTTTTATAAATATACATCATCAGAACAATGTATATATCTGATTGCTATGTGGACAATATTGTCATTACTGGAAGTGACCACGGTGGGATTGAACAATTAAAGAAACATTTGTTTAGTCATTTTCAAACAAAAGATTTGGGTTTACTCTGATACTTCCTTAGTATAGAAGTTGCTCAATTGAAATCTGGTATTGTACTCTCTCAGAGAAAGTATGCATTGGATATTCTAGAAGAAACAGGAATATCATATTGTAGACCAATAGACTCTCCTATAAATCCTAATTCAAAGCTTTTACATGATTAGGGAGAGTCACTTGCTAATCCTGGACGATATCGGAGATTAATAGGAAAACTTAATTATCTCACCATCACACGACATGATATTTTTTTCTTTGTTAGTATTGTTAGTCAATTTCTACCTCACCATCACGCAACATGATATTTCTTTTTTGGTTAGTATTGTTAGTCAATTTCTACAAGCTTCATGTGATAATCATCGGAATGCAGTATTTAAATTTTAAGGTACATTAAAGGTGCACCAAGAAAAGGATTATTATATGAAAACCAGAGTCATTCATAAATTATGGATACTTTGAAGCTGATTGGGCAAGTTCTCCATCTGATAGGCGTTCTACTTCAAGCTTCTGTGTTTTTGTTGGAGGAAAACTTGTATCTTAGAAAAGTAAGAAGTAAGATGTTGTTGCTAGATTGAGGGCAAAAGTAGAATATCGTATAATGGCTTTAGTAACTTATGAGCTTATTTGGTTGCAGTTCAAGAGTCAAAGTTTGCAGAAGTATTATAGATGGAGTTATTTTATGATAATTAAGTTACTCTTTGTGTTGCTTTTAACCTAGTATTTTATTAAAAAATCAAATAAGTTACTCTTTGTGTTGCTTTTAACCTAGTATTTTATTAAAAAATCAAATACATAAAAATTAATTGTCGCTTTGTTCAAGAGAAAATTTAGTATGATTGCATCACTACTAGTCATGTCAATTCAATCAATCAACTAGGAGATATCTTGACCAAATCTTTAAGAGATTCTCATATTGACTTTATGTGTAAAAAGCTTGGTGTATAAAATTTATATGCTCTAGCTCAAGGGGAAGTGTTGACTTCGCGAATCCTTTTGTAGAGGGCATGATGTTTTAGTAAGTGATAAAATAGGAAGTTTTTGATTGTGTTCCCTACCTTAGGTTGAAATACAAACTATTTATTTGTGTATATATTTTTGTTAAAAGGTTCTTTTCTTATTTTTACAAAAATGAAGTAAAATTTAGCAAAATTAAACTTGAAAGTGGTATAAAAATGTTTAATTATTTTTGTTCTCATTTTGATGTGTCGAACACCACACCATCTGAAAACTAAATCTTAATTATCTTAAACCTTAAATTTGAATTCGATCCAACTCATGAGCCACTACCACCTTTGCTCAGCTCATCACTTTGATCATTATATCCTTAGATTCTCCATTCCCTCGGAGGAAACACCACCAAATGAAACCAGCCCTACACGTATTCTCCAAAAAGCCTCTGTTCTTGTCTTATCATCTCCCTGGGATCTCCCTCGCTGACTTAGCACTGGGGCAGGCCGTGTTCAGGTCCTTGTTGGCCCGAGTTCGGCTCTAAAAATTTTTATATCATTCTAATTCGAAGCACTATTTTATCTTTATACCTGAATTTCGGATCCACGTTGTAAGCAGAATCTACCAACTTTGTCAAAGTAACCCGGATGATACTTGTCGAAGAGGATACGGTGGTGGTGCATTCCTCTAGCATTACCGTGCCCTCCCGCACGCTTACGGTGCTTGCCTATACGCCCGTGGCCAGCGCTCGTGACCTCTCTTCTTCAATCTTGTCGTCATTTTCGTTCTGCACGATTTTGCCCCTGCCTGCCAGATATAAGATCGTAAAGTGACTCAATTCTAATTTGTCCAAAACGACGCCTGTGTGATTCACTTTACTGCACTAGTTAAACATTAATGACGATCGACGACTTGTGCGATACGAGGGACCCGTTCTAAAGTTGTATAACTCGAAGGTGTCATTTTCTTTAGTTTGGACTTATGTTCCTAATTTACAGAAACTAACATGTTATTGGCATTACATTAAACAAAGACATGAAGCAGAATAAATTTTCAGTGTCACTCTTCCCAAATAGGTGTAAAAACCTGACAACGTTGCATACTTAGTACAGTTGATACTTTTTCGCTTCAAATCAGAACTAAGACACAATGGTTGTTCACCAAGGCCTCCTTCCACCTATAGGAACAGTGTTAGATCCTGAAATCAATGACCGATTGCCGAACCCGCCCCCACGTCCTCTGGAGCGAAAGTTACTTCCAGAACCTGAAACAATTGCATACCCAAGATTTATCTCCCTCTAACACACTGGCCAGTAAAGAAAGCCCAGTAATTACCTCCTGAATTCCCAGCTGATCGAGCCAATGCAGAAAGTGCTGGAGGCACTATTTGCCCTGCTTCTTGCAATATTTTTATAAGATCCCTTGCATATTTAGCATTTGCACTAGTAAAATAGGTGAAAGCCGTTCCTGTAGCACCTGCACGACCGGTTCTGCCAATTCTGTGCACATAATCCTCAAGGCTAGAAGGAAAATCATAGTTGATCACACATTTTATGTCCTTCACATCTACAACCGGGAAAAAAATAAAAAAAAAAACACAAACAAAAGCTATCATCAGATCTAATTTGCAAGATACATACGGGTATTTAACTAAAGCGGGCTACAAGGCAACAGCTGTAATTACAACTGGCTTGTTCCCCTCAAATCCATACACTAGGGAGAAAGAAGCTTATACGTAAGTTAGCTTTCTACTCAATTATTCAAGGTACACAAGCTTGACATGAGACAGCCCGTAAAACTCTTACTCCATGTAGTGATCATGTAAAACTTAAAAATTCATTTCAGAAAAAAAATGTAAAAACCATTATCTTGCAAATTTATGCCTTACATATATGTATGCACTCTTTTATCCCTGCATCCTAAGATCTGTGTGATCAAATTTAAGATAACACATTCATCAGATAAATGTGCCCACCTTAACTTTGCAGGGATAAAAGTGCAACTTCACCACCACCACCTCCACACAATTTATGACTCAATCCGGCTGCCAAAACAAATTCAGCTCCATAACTGTGGATGGGCAAAAATGCTGTCAATCATGTTACTTGGACACCTGATAAATGGAGCAATACCATATTCTGTAAAAGCCATTCCATCGAGCTATTCCAGCTTATTGTTAAACCATTAAATCATCACAATTTTGACCCATAGAAGAATTCAGTCAAGGAACGATTCTTAAGCAGCCTAGTAGTGCTGAAAGTCAGTGCTCCGTGTCCATGTAACATGAGGAGTAACACAAGGGTAGCACCCAAGCAGTAATATTTTATGGGATACTCCAAGCAATATGAGAAACGAATATGCCTCTCAATCTAACTTCTAGATCTCTGTAACCAGAGCATAATAACAGAACAAGCCGACTCATCATGCATACACCACCAATTGCACCCATACCACAAATTATGTTCTCAGGGAACTGCAAAGCAGCCGGTGGACTCTCCTATCTTCAAGTTTTAAGACCTAACTGAATGAACTTAAAGAGTCCTAACACACGGTGATCCTACCAAGACCCCTGGCAGCAACATCAGTGGCAATCATTATGGGGCTTCTGCCACTTTTGAATTCAGCAAGTACCCAGTCCCTTTCGGCCTGGTTTTTATCTCCATGGATAGAAAGAGCAGGCCATCCATCCATTCTCAATTGTCTTGTAACTTGGTCACATCCCTTTTTGGTCTCCACAAATATCAAAATTCGAGTTCCATCCATAACTTCCTTTAGCAGTTTAATCAGCCTGTATAGAGAAGCATATAAGGCATCAACAACCACATACTACAAAATCTTTTCTAGTCTCAGCTACAAGTTGTCAAGACAAACAACAACCACATCCTACAAGATCTGCTACCTCAGCTACAAACTGTCAACACAAACCTGTTGTACTTCTCCCCATCTGCGACAACCTCGACAACTTGGTTTATTGATTGGTTAGCTTTCAGATCTGGTGATCCAATTATTACCTGAAAAATCATACAATGCCAACAAGAAATGCTGAATCCACTGAAATCAAAAGGCATGCTTTAGGACATACAGATCTTATACCTTGTACGGATTCCGCAAAAATTGCCTTGCTAAAATTCCCACCTCTTTTGGCCACGTAGCGCTCCAATACAATGTTTGTCTATCTGGTCGGATCTGCCACAAATAAATAGGTATTTAGATCAAAGCTTAGTTCTTCAATATATTAAATTCAGGTGCAAATAAGTTCCATTTCAGCTCAGATATCCAAAAATTTCAAACTTTATACCAATTTAAAGCTAAAAGAATAAGCTACAACTTTGATGAAGACAACTCAGCCTAATTCGGCCCAAATCAATACAGTTTATTCAATAATTAGAGGACATGATTTCTGTCCCTGGTAGTGCTACAGCCTAAGCTAAAACTCAGTTCCATGCCAATTTTGCAGTTTATTCAATAATCAGAGGACATGATTTCTGTCCCTGGTAATGCTACAGCTTAAGCTAAAACTCAGTTCCATGCCAATTTTGAAAATCAAAGAGAGAATTAAAATTCGACCTCTTCACAAAAATTGTAGAAATATGTCTCTTATCATATAGGTATTAGATCAAAGCCTAGCTCTTCAATATATTAAATTCAGGTGCAATAAGTTTCAACGGGGTATCATCTTCAGATAAACACTAGTTCCACAAAAAAGTTATAATGGTCAAAAAGAAAAAAAGTAGCACACAAACAAAGCAAACACTTCTTTGGTTTTATTTGGATGTCATAATGCACACCTTCCATTTGAAATTTTCAAAATAGTTACAGCCACCAATTAAAGAGGAAATATTAGAAAGATGAATACTTGAGACACAATTTTTCTAATCTGAGGCTCAAATCCCATGTCCAACATTCGGTCAGCCTCGTCCAATACAAGGTAGGTCACTCTCCTCAAGTTTGTGTGTTGGGCTTCCAACATATCTATCAATCGACCAGGAGTAGCAATAACAACCTCAACACCTGGAAAAGGACAAAACTTTGATATTTAGCTCAATAAACTAACCGCACTGCAGGTCAATAAACTGCACATTGAGTTACTTGAATAAATTAAGTACCTCTTTTCAGATCACGAATTTGTGGCCCTTTAGGTGCACCCCCGTATACACAAGTACTCCTGATGTTTGCAAATGAACCAAACTTTAGAGCTTCTTCTTGAATTTGAACAGCCAGTTCTCTTGTGGGGGCTAATACTAACACAATTGGACCCTCTCCTTGAACTGGAAAATAACAAAGTATTCAGAGTCGGTTCAGATATCGAGCAACTTAAAGTAACACCTCAGCTCGAGAAATAAAAGCAACAGATACTGACCCAATTTAGGCTGTGCACTAACATGTACCAAAGCAGGTAGCAAGTACGCCAAAGTCTTTCCAGAACCGGTCTCAGCAATGCCAATTAAATCTCTACCCTTTAGGGCCATTGGCCACCCTTGAGCCTGAATTGGTGTAGGCTCAACAAATCCCAAGTTAGCAATCACCTCTAAGCAGTAACCTACAACACGAGGCATGTAACAATCAGATTCGGAATACAAACAAAACACTTGAAAGCATCAAGTTTTCTTTGTTTTACCAGGGAAGTTGGCCTCCTCAAACATTCGGATGGGCTTGGGCACATCATGTCCTTCGACAGTGATATCCCTTCTTGCTCTATACATCTTAACGTCGTGTTCAGACATAGACCGGACCGAGGGACTCTCAACGTAGAAATTCTTCTCAAAGGGCACTAAATTCCCAAAATCTTGTCTTGGAAGAGCAATATTATCCAAGTCTCCTCTCGAACTTCCTCCTCCACTATACCTATTTCCTCTCCCCCCAACGTGACCACCGACAAAACCTCGCCCACCACCGCGGCCTCTGCCACCTCCGCCACGCGCCGCGTCATGCCGACCACTGGGGAAGCCCCTTCCGCCTCGACCACCACCGCCTCTCCCAATATCAAACCTGCCAACAGGCGGTTCGAACGGTGGATAACCGCCTGATGGCGCAGAACCCCCTTTTCCTGCGAAGGCGGTTGGCGGGGGACCTCCGTAAGGAACGGGAGCGTTGCGTCCGTACGTTGGCGGTGGGCCCATTAGATCACTGGTCGCAAAAAACCACAATCATCAAGAAACCGGAATTGAAGAACCCAACAGAATTATAACAATACATCGAGGTGAAGGAGAGTACCTGCGACGGCGACGGTAAGAGTCCGGATCGGAGTATCTGTTATCGTAAGGGTTCATCGTGGAATTTGAGGGGATTTCTTCTTCTAGGGTTTTCACCTTCTTTTGTCCTCAAAATTAGAGCAAGCGTAAGAGCTGCTCTGTCTCCAATCTTTATCTACCCAGCCAGAGGAAAATCTGCTTTATGTCGCCTTTTTATCCTTTTTAAAATGAGAAAATAACACAAAAATGACTTGTAAAATATGGTTATGTAAAATGTTGTTATTAATCCAAAAGTAATAATCAATTAATTCTATTATAATTTGAATTTCTAATTTCTACATATTATTTGTTTTCTTTTAAAATGAACAGTCAAATATATTTGGTTTTGAATAACTTCTTCTCGTTGTTGAATTGCTGATAAATGACTACAAACAATGAAACTCTTTTGCAAACATATGCGGAGAGACAAGGAGCTTAGTTAACTTACAAACAAGGATTCAGTAAAAAGTAAAAGAAAAAATAAATCAAAGTACAGAGGAGAGTAGAACACATTATTTGTATCTCTTTAACTGTCCTAACTTGCGATGAGTATGCCATTGTGTCCATTCTCTACGCTTTTAAGAATTCCCGCCTGGGCTTAGTCCCACAACCTGGATAAGATGAAAGAAACGCATTATTGTTGGCTTTCTTTCTTTTGTTTTATGCAAGGAATGTATGTGTATGTAAGTGTTTGACAAGAAACAGGAACCAGACTTGCCTGGAAAACATGCACATGCCAACATCTTCTGTTCCGAGAAGCGTCCAACAAAGTCTGGTCTTTGCCATCCGGATTTCTTTGTTACTGGATCATCCAAAACCTTTTTCCCATCATGCACAATACTAACTTCACAGTAGTCCGGAGCCTTTTTCTCAACAAATTTTCCCTTTCCAGCTCTTTTTCTCAGAACCCTGACACAACCAGATGAACCCTTGCTCATCTTAAACTGGACAAGGTCATATGTTTCTTGTTCAGTACAAGACAGGTTTTACCTTGCATGAGGTGGTCGCTTAGTTCCCATCACCAGGCTAGTAATGTTAAGAACAGGAATCAGATCTAGGATAGCTTGTGCTGTGTCCTTACTCTCAATAAGCATCGTATCCACCGTCACCTATGATCATGAATTACGAGTGAGTGATTTTAAGTCGCATTTTTTTTTTACCAACGTTGTGTTGTGTGTACTTGGCAAAGTTATCAGGAGTCAGGACCTTGGAATCGTTGCATAAACGTATGTATTTCTGCAGGAGGCTCCTTCTTTTATTGCTCTCTTCATTTACGTAGCCTCGGATTTGTTCTTTGCTCAGTTGACTACTCGATATTCTTCCAACTTTAATCAAACATTAAGTAAAACAATGGAAACTTTAATACCACAAAGCCTGCATAATTTGTGACTCTAGGCAATGCTAGGGACTACGAGGTCAGAAGAACAGTGACAACATAAATTCATATTATCAAAAAGGATAGATACATATGATGAATTTTTGCAGAACTGAACCTCAATTAATTACTGTATTAGCTTGTCCGTTTTTTTTTTTTCACTTCTCATCCATTGTTTAGTCTAATTGGCCTAGCCAGATAGTCCAGACCTCATCTCAACCTAGAGCTATACTCAAAATAGTCCTAATTGATCAATGATTTGGAGAGAGTATTAGATGATGGATCTGTTATTTTAATCTTTTGATTTCAGACAATCATAGAAATGGTCCATAATCACTTCGCTAATTATGTTTCCAAATTGTCAAAACTTTCAAAATATTAGTGGACGTCTCATCAGGCTTCAGGTCATTGGATGATGCATAGAAATCATGTCTACTTCTGCAATATTTGATCTCCCTCAACTTTGATATACTTTTACAAAAATTAGCATAGATATCATGTTTAAACATCCGTATTGTAACGAATCCAATTCAACTTGACTGTTAACCTGCGAAATTGTGAAGGGAAGAATAAATCATGTGGTTACCTGGCGTTGGAATAGAGGTTAGAGGAGGAAAAACATGAATGAGAAAGACTCTAGCTCCAGGAGTAACAGCATGATGCAGAGCCCATTTCAAGACTTCCAAATCATCTTTTCCCACAGCAACATAAACATCATTGAAACTCCTGTCTCTACTATTATTAAAACTCTTGCTATCCTCTCCTAACTCCACAATTTCTGGTGACATGATCCGGGCAGTACAGTATTGAACAGAGCTTGCAGGCACATAGTTACGTTCATCCATCTCTTTCCTTTGCTCTGGAACACACATAGAAATGACTAGAAAAACAGAATCTTATTTTTTGATGGTATAGATAGTCTTGAGAGTGAAGATTACAAGATATCACTCTTGCGATTGGAAGTTTATAAGTAAAGAGTCGTTGCTCTCAAAGCTGCAAAATAACAAATGCAATAAGGAAATGGGAATTCTCTTTTGACAAGGTCTGCAGGCTGTAAGAAATGTCAACTATGAGCTGGATTCTTTATGTTTCTAATCCATTGTATACACAATATCGAGTCATTGTTGCAGACAATATATCTAAAAAGGAAACATTTTGTGTATTATTCTAATACTTGGATCCAGGCTCTTGTATTGAGCCAATAGTTAGGAACAAAGAATCAAACAAGATTGATGTCAAATTCCAGTAAAAATATAGAGAATTTCAACACAAATTCCATTTCTCTTCTTCATCCTTATATAATTGTCAAGACATTAGTCCAAAAGTTTAAATGGATGAGTCACCCTCTGGTCTTAGTCGTATGCTCTACGTACATTAACTAAGTGCTATGAAAATTTGAAAATGAAGACAGATTAGTTTCCTTATGCTTTTAAAAATTTCCGTTTTGCATATATGGCTGCCAACAATATTTATGATTGAATTTGATGACTTATCTGCATATAGAAGAGCATGATTAAGTGAATCTCAACGATTATTTCGTATAAACAAAAGTATATCATCTATGCATCTGAACTCTGACAAGAATATCTTGAACTGATGGTGCGACATAAATAAACCATTTGAAGAATATTGGACAGTAATGCTTAAGTTGGGAATAGTAATTTCTCAGGAAGTTAACTTCAAAGCAGTTGTTATGGGTGCAGATTGAACATCTAGAAGAGGTCTCCTATGCTGAGGCATTACTTGACAATAAGTATGTAACTCCTCAAGAAAAAAAATAAATGAGCTCTTCAAGTGTTGATAATCTGTGTGATTTGTAAATCTTAACACAAGTTTCTAGAGTTGCTTAAAAGTATGAAATAGGCTCATAGGAGCAGATATCCTGCACATTGTAGCTATAGAAGTCCTCATCAAAAAGAGATATTTAACAATGCCATATTTGTCATAATTTCTCTATTGGTTCATTTCCTATTTGAAAGAATCAGAAGTTGAAGTTTTAGCTTTCTCACGTTCTCTGAGGGAAATGGTGGAAGTCCCTAGCAGATACATGAAAAATGGAGGAAAGCACCAAACAATTTTGTTGTCTGCTATGTGATGCTATTCATTTTCAAACCAATGGATAATGAAATAATCTTGTTATTCTTCATGTGAAAGAGATGACTCCAAAGGGTGCTACAGAGCTCGTCATATTTTCAAGTATTGGCTTCCAAAAGTTACAGTATAGGAGAATTTGAATTTGTGATTAAGCCTTAAATCCTCACTCGCATAAGGCTTAAATAATACTTTTCGAGCAGAATGAGAAACACAATGGCTCTAAATTAAATTTCGATTATGCAGAAAGTGGATGAATGTACGATATGCATGGAAAGAAATGACTGCAGCAATTGCACCCAAAATTCAAATCTCACCGTGAGGCATTTTCCATTTCTTGGGCAAGGACATGGTTAAGCCCTAGGCTGGCTGAATCTGAATCTTGGAATGCCGAAAATGAGTAGGTTTTAGTCTGAACGTTCTATCAAGTAATGTGTACTTTGTAGAAGACAATCTGCTCTCAGGGTGTATAACTGATCATTTGGATTTTCAAATCGCAAACGACCTGAAAGATGCAAGTAGGAATTTGGAAATTAATCAGGACGACGGATTTCTAGTAAACAAACCTGAAATTGTTTACGTTAAATGCATTGGATACGTGGATTCACTTTCTTCCCGCATCTAACTTCTTCTGTTAGTCCTTACATGGCGAGCGAATAAGAAGAGTATTGTGGGCCCTTTTAGTGTTTCCAGATGATCATATTGGCATCAAAATTCATCCTTAAAACTATGGTATGAAGGTGGTTTACCCAAAAACAGTGCTGACATCTCGATGAAGGATGACACATTGGCATTTTGGCCTCATCATCGCTTAGTTCAACCCAACGTGGATATGTTCGGCCTGATTTAACCGAGTTTTGATCTCCTTTTTTGGACTTCAAACTAAGCTTCAACCTCAAGCTGTTTGACTTGAAATCTGAATTTTAACGTAAAACGAAATCGTTTTTAAATTTTCAAATCAAATAATAATAATAATAATAATAATTGAACTTAACCTGGGCTCAATTGATAATATAAGCCCTCACCACAAATTAGTTTCTCTTTTAAGCATTAATAAAGCTCTTATTGTTATTACATATGTCTTTCTCTTTTATATTATGTCAATAAAACATTAAGAAAAGTAGCAACAAAATTATATTGAGAACTTTGTTGGTGAACTAAGTTGCAAGCATAGAGGAACTTAGTGTTAAAATCTAACATCAACATAGACCTTATGACAATTGATATCATAGGGTGGTTACAAATTATTTGTTATTCTTTAAATTACTTAACACACTTCTAGGTGAGGGAATTGTTGCTCATGCCTTGTTGTAATATTTTACAATCCAAATCAATGTTATCAAAGTTATTACAATGATTGATATTGATTCCAAACATGCCTTCAATATGACAAAGGTTGGATTAAAGTAAGCAAGAGTATGAATATATTAAAAAAAAATGAATGCAAAGGGTAGAGATGTTGCTAGCATGACTTGTAATATAATGATGAATATTGATGGCTAGATTAGGAATATAAATATGATCGACATTTCATTAAATGTCTTTGCTATCAATTTTCTCTTACATCATATGGTAGCTATGTACAATAACTTAAGTGAAATTGTGTTTATGGAGGAATAAGTCCCTTGTTTTATTCAATGTTATCAATCTTTTGGCAAAGTAGTGGCAAGCAGAAGTATATTTTGACAGTGGGTGTAGAAAGGGTATGAAAATAGTTGTACTTTAAGATGGAGAAATGTAAGTTTGATAGGAAGAAAAAAAAAAAACTGTTAGCTAGCAAAACTCAAGTATGAATAGATCTTTAGAAGGTATAAGGAAGGATAGTAATTGGGTTTAAGTCCAACCCTATCCAACTTGAACTCAATGGACAATGCCCAATTTAATCATTATTATTCGTCATACGAAGGACATGACTCAAAAGGGTGTGTTGCAGAGCTCATCATATTTTCAAGTTTTTTCTCACCAATCAGCCACTAAAACATTGATTGCACGATGCAGAAAGAAGAGGATAGACATAAATCTTGAGAGGAAGCGAACACAGGTTCAGTAGCAGACAAGTCTCTTCCGTGTTGACTTTCCCAAGTTAAGAGTAGAGGAGAATTTGGACTTGCGATTAAGCCATAAATCCCCACTCGTATAAGGCTTAAATAATACTTTTCCAGTAACATGAGAAAACTAGCTGAGAAAGGCAACATAGGCACATAATAGCCCTGAATTCGTTTTCAATAATCCAAAAAATGGATGGATGTACGTTATGCATACAAAGAAATGACTGTAGCAATTGCACCCAAACTTCAAATCTCACAGTGAGGCATTTTCCATTTCTTGGGCAAAGACATGGTTATGTAAGTTTATCTGCCTCATTATTGAGTATGATCCATTTATATAAAGCTTACCTTACCACTATATGCTGTTATATGCTGTTGCCCATCTACCCAACCTTTAGTATCGATGATGGCCAGAGACAGGTATGTAGTGGGTGTTTAAAAGGTTGGCCCCTGTCGTCTCCAATCAACACCAATTGTTGACACCATCGATCTGCTCTGGAAGAGGACAGAAGCTCTAATCTGCACAGAAAACATTCAGATCTAAGGACGAAAGGCAATGGCTGGAGGTATTATGTTTAAATTTTCGCTGCTTTTCACATATATATTATGTGTATTTTGTGCATGTGTTTTATTCGTTAATGGTTTATATGAAATGCATGGTTCAGTTTACATTTGATATCAGAGCCTATGTCTGCCTCTGTCTTGCCATATATTGATGAAAAACTACCTAAAGTTTTTCCTATGTTTTAATCTGTTATTCTTGCCTTTTCTGCCAAAAAAATGTATATGTTGGAGGTTGTCGATTTTTCGACATCTTGGACCTCTTTAAGACTCTAGAGGGTTTTTCTCGTCATCCTTGGTGTACTCGACGTAGTCTAGATCGTAAAGGAGCAGGAGGGACGACGACCGTATTGAGAGCCTCGGACGTCGTCATTCGGAAGGCGTTGCATGGTCCATTTTCCGACCTCTGGTTCGTTTCGCCTCGTCGGCGTCTTCCCAACGACGGAATCAGTTCGAGCTCCAGCTTCCTCCTGTGGTCTGGAGCGTCGGGGCTCTATCTGCTCCAGCCGGGTCTTGAAGACGATCCCCCGTTTTTTTTTTAATTTTTGTTTTAATATTTAGTTGAACTTGGGCTTGTTCAGATAGGCTTGGGCTATTTTCAATATTTGCAGATCTAGCCTTTAATCATTTTTAGATCCAGCCTTATGTTTTCCAGATCCATTTTGGGTCTTAATGTGTTATGACTGTTGGGCTTGGACTTGGGCTATTTTAAATCCAACCTTTATAATTTCCAGATCCAACCTTTAAACTCATTTTGGGTTTGATTTATGTATATGAAATTGGGCCAACTTTTAAAATCATTTTGGGTTTGATTTTAATTATTCCTTTTACTTATGCATGTCTTATTATTAACATTTAATTTTATGACAAGCATATACTAATTGTTTAATGGTGCACAAATTACATGTAATTAATTCTCAAATTTTGTGTGTATAAATTCATGATTATTATACATGCAAAAATTGTTTTAATTATTTTGTGCATTATTATTTCAT
>JANZLD010183266.1:5095-19080 GCA_026413575.1 Erythroxylum carthagenense
AGGGATTGAAGTCGATAGAGCCGTTCCTCCGCTGGAAGAATCGGGATAGCTCGCAGAGAAGAGACGAGGGTATTATTCTAAAATCAATGGATTCTTGTTCGTTCTTCTAACATTTCAAAAGGTCTGCGTGAAAGAGGCATTCTCAAATGTGGTGAAAGGTCTGTGCCCTTCTTCTTCAGGTATGACTTTCCCAGCAAAACGGATCCTCGCCTATTTTCCTCTGTTGTTTTCGCTCCTGTCTGTAAGACCAACTAGCGCACTCGCATCTCTCTCTTGTGAGGCGTGAACCTTTCCTATCTCCTACCCTTCTATTCTAGTTACCCAATTCCTTCAAAGCCGCCGGCGAGGGGAACGAAGATGTGGAACTCTTTTCTCTTATAAATCTTCTTTGCAGGAGATGAGTTCAAACCCGGGAGAAATCCTCTTCCCTTAGTTTATGATAATCGATTGAGTAGTCATAGGAGCCGCATCAAAGGCAATGAAATTGTGTTGCGGAAATGAGTATGCTCTTGTGGGAAATTGACTGGTATTCAATCAATTAGGTAACTCTTACTTAAACAGCTTCGCTTACTTCCCCATCTCTCTCTCTCTCAATCTCATGAGTTCAAACCGGGGCAAGCGGTCCACGAGAATCTCTTCTCTTCCTTGCGTAGGCTCAGTAAAGTACTGATTACTGATTGGTGACAATGGTTCACAGACAGACTGCTGAGGCAATATAAAGATTGTTATCCCAATAGTCAATCTTCTTACTTCTCGTCTTTCTGGCTGCTCTCTCTTCCTAAACAGGAGGAGGAAGGGCTTTATGAACGTTACAGAATGAATGGTCAATGATAAAGAACCTTCCCTTTAGAGGAGGCAAAACAGTAAAGAAGGTAGAGCTCCGCACTAAGATTTCGCTACCAAAGCTTCGGAATTATGTTCTATTCCTTCTTGCGTCCGGAAAAATGAAACCTAACTCGCACTGCATGAAAGGACATAGCGCCTAATAGGGCATTCCTTGCCTTAGGGCACGATGTCGTCGTGTATATGTATATACCCGGAAACCCGGCTGGGCTAAAGAAGAGGAAGGAATATCCCTCTTTCGTGCCCTTGGGAACGTCGGCATTTTTCTCCTACTGTAGCTGCTACAGAAGACAAGCAATAGGAAATCAATCCCAATAAGCTACTTTTGAAAGGGAAGTTAAATTATTCAACGGCTTTCGATCTTCTTTTCCCCATATAGAGCCAAAGAAAAGACCTCCTCAGTCACAGAACCTGATATTCTATTTTATTATAAAGGGCGAATAAGGAACAAACCGGAATAAGAGGAATAAGACCGTACCATGCGACTAGGAAGAGAAGAAAAGGATTACCTATAAAGTTCCCTAAGGGATAATCTAGATCTCATTCTTTAGTTTTTATGCCGGACAGCTAAAAAGAAAGAAGCGATTGGACTGACTGACCGATGACATTGGTATTGAGACCGGCTTGGAGGACTTTTCGAGGTGTTGATGACTGAGCAGCGGATCTTGCAACAGCCGATTCTCGGAAAGAGACGACCGACGATTTGGTAATCAATTGGTAAGCCTTACTAACTAGTTACCTCGGATTCGTTGCATCAATGAGAGTTAGCTGTTAATTGCAGACGATTTGCGGCATCAATCAAAAAAATCTCTTATTAGCTTATTCTTATTCAAAAGGTCTTTCTATCAGTATTCAAGTCAAAAACTCCTAAATCAAGAGGCTAAATGAATGGAGGCGTAGCTGCGAGAGCTAGCTAGGGGATCTATACTATTGGGCTACCTTGCTAGGCACCTCTTATAAGTCACTTTCCTTCCTTACACTCTACGTTCTCGCTTTCTTTACGGACCAGAATCAGAACAAAGGGGAATGTGGTATTATCAGTCCTCCTATTCCATTCCAGTTGGCACTAGTAATGCCGCATCCCGCTCTTCCTTCTTATTGATAGCAAAGGGCCTTCTAATTAGCGTGTCGGCAAGATCCGAGATTCTATCTAGGGGATTTCCTGCTTACCCGCTACCCTTGAAAACAACCTTTTTGCCACCTTACGACTGAACTATTGGTGTCAAGGAACTGATTTCACTAGTATAGCATCGAAGACATGCCCATAAGAGGATGCTCCATCTGCTCTCAAAGCTGTCGTAAGGTAAGGTTTTTACGTAAGGTTTAGCGTAGCCCTTTAGCCTTTCGGAATAGTGAATCATAAAAGGTTGTTAGTTCGACTGCCACAGAAAGAGGGTACTATTGAATGTTCGAGAAGCACTTTGTTTGAGACCATGAATCTCTAGAATGGCTTGTTTGCGACTAGGTGCCTTACGCGGAATAGGAGGTTTTTTCAATAGTAGAAAGAATATGGCATAGAATGAGATTGATGGACAGTTAATCAATAACATCAACTAGACTTCGGTGGTTAACAACCACCTACTTCTTTGAAACATCAAACTGGTATACTTCTCCTCTTGGCTTTAATCGAATATATTCGATTGGAAGAGAAGCGCACCTTGACTCATGCACTCATAAACTCCTGAAATCAGGAACTGGTTGGATCACTCATGAGCTATCTTACTAAAGGAATTCCAGTTTCCTAAACAGCTTATTAGAGAAAGGGGGAACAGGCGATAAAATAGAAGTGTGCCTTTTTTTTTTTAATTTAAATAATGGCATCCCTTTCCTTGAATTTGATTATCGAAATGCAAGGGTGACTATGCCTATGCAAGAGTAAGAGTGAGATAGAAACCACGTCTTATTCTTAAGTTAAGAGATAGAATGACTCGAGAACCTCTCTCTTTTAGCCCTTCCTAATTCTAATTCCACATCTCTACCAGAAAGCGACTGGCCTTGAGGCGCAAGGTTCTCTCGTACGTATCCAATCCTCTCGGTCATGAGAGCAGCTATCGTAGTCCTAGCTCTGACCTGAAGGGCGGCTAGCAGCTATCGAAGCTATGAGTCCCGGGATCGTTAAGTTCTCTATCGAGGTGAAAGGACCCGACTACTAATAACTAATAATAAGTAGCGAGGGCACAAAAGGACTCAACTACCAAGTTACCAAGTGGCGAGGTAGTCAGCCCTTGACCACCTTCCTTGTGACATACACAAGAGCGTTTTCAGCTTCAGATTCAGAGAGCAGCACCTGCCTCTCTTTTTCCCGACGAGATGGAGGGCATTCTCCTTTAGGGAGAAGAGACAATCAGCAACTAGGTCACAAACAAAAAGAACAATCTCAACATCGAGAACCTAGCTAGGCAACTAACTTAGGATTGAAGATAAGAGAGAGAGGAACTCGGCTTAAGCTCCATCTACTAAATCTAAATGAAAGAAGGACACTTTCTGAAAAGGCCTCTTTCGTTAGGCAAAAACGCTATAAGGCGCGAATCACATCTCAATCGTAGAACAGCGCTCAGCTGGGTGGAAGCATTCGATGAGCTATGTTTCGGGTCGTGTGGTAGATCCTCAATGGGTTTGGGAACTTGCTATACGCTCTAGGTTATCAGCAAACCTTTTGGATCAGATCCTGTCCGAAAGGAAGGATGCCAATGGGCCATCCCTGGTGCATCCGAACTCGCTTGTCGGCGAATCCACTGATTGCCATAGGGAGGCAAAAACTAAAAATGAGTCGATTTGTAGAAACCACAGATTTTTTTTGGGCCCTGATCGAAGACCCGGTTAGGCTTCGAAGGTCATAAATAGCCTAGCGCCTAATTCCTCACTGGCCTTAAGGATGGCTTAGATTATCAGCCTCTTTTGGGGGCTTACAAGGGGGATCAATAAAATAAAAAGTACATTTGACTCTTCCAGCGAAAGCAATTGTTGTGATGGATTCACCCTATCAGCTAAAAGAAAAGCCAAAGTGAAAGGGTCACCCATAACTAACGGGTAGGCTTACACTACACAAATTTATGGGAACAACTATGTTAAGATAATCTTTCTGGGGTAACCAATAGAGCTATATCTCATAGGCACTAGAGAAGAGTTTAAAGCCTTGAGTATAAGAGCTCGCCGAAAGTGCTGAAGCCTGCCTCACATCAAGGAATGAGTTTCTTCCCTCAGTGGATGCTGGTCTAACTGGCCCTGTCCCATGAGTTAGGAATTTCTATGTCCGTGAGTTATCCATTGGCTCTAAGCCTTCAAGTCTTCGCTCTATTGCTGTCTCATTTCACGTTCACGATAGAAAGGCTCCTCCCTTTCTTGTCTTCTATTCCGTCCATAAGTCAACTCCTGTCGAAGCTCCTTTTTAAGTCTCTCTTGAATGCTGATTTTTGGTCAGTCTTCCATCGGTCCTAAGAGTTCATTAAGTTTCCGTGGAAGTTCGGTTGAATGCTTTCGATTCGGTGCTAACAGGTAAAGGGCCTAACTAACTTAAGGGAGTAATATGCCAGGCCCCATATATTACACTATATTATTCTATGATATCATAGGTCGATCGAGGGCCAGTCTTTTCTTACTCATATATATATAGTCAGAGGGCTAGTTGCCATCCATATACTTGAAGTCCATTCATCCTAATCTTGTCTTTCCCTCTTCTAGCCATGGAGAGTGCCCTGTAAGCCAGTAAGGTTCATACTTTTTCTAGGATCAGTTAGAGATTTTATTTCTAGTTAGATCAGTTATGGAAGTGAGCAAGCAAGCTAGACACGAAAACTCAGGATAGACGCGCTGGGATAGCAAGCAAGTTTGTTGAAAGAGGGGCAGGTTATGCAATAGAAAACCAGGTTATAGGGCTAACGCTTTCCATGGTATGAGCATTCCCTCTTGTAGCAGTCTCAGTCCCAGTTTTTTGGATATGGATAAAGATAAGTCGCCTATGAATAACCAGTATTTGCCTACCCGTCCTAGGAAAAGTGCTTCCCTTTCATAAGGCTCTAACTAGCTAAAGGAATAAACGAGCGTAAGGAGCATACCGCCGGGACTTAGAGGACTCTCTTTGATAGCTTTTCTTTTTCTCCTTGCGAACAGCATAGATTGTGATTCCATCTAAGGAGCTAACTCTTTCAAGGTTTATTGCTATCATTCCTACCTTTATCTATTTACTATACAGTGCTTAATATAGCATAGCTAGTAGGAGCTTCCTTCACAGAAGGTCTAGTTACTGGTAACATTCTAAGCCCCATATAGTGGGAGTGCCTAATCCAAGGCAAGGGGTGAAATAACTCGTTGGATAGGTTAGGTTGAGATCTTATCTGTATTTCCAGTCTTTCTCGCTTCCATTCCTTGGGCTTTCTGTAAGCATGTTAGAGCTTTACTTGTGATAGCGTAAGCCAGTGCTTTAGTAGGATTCCCTATGTAGCATTCTCACCAGCCTTCGTATCCGCATAAGTGTAGTTGTATGAGTCCCGCGCCCAATATCAGTCTTTTTATAAGCCAAGCATTTTATTTATTTAAAAAGATTTTCTTTATTCAAGTTAACGATGTTCCAGGATGTAATCCAAATCTATCTGTTTCAGATTCTAATGATAAAGAAGGTAGCGTCCTCACTCTGATCGTACGCTTGTCCAAGTCAGCCGGTATTCACCTCCTCTTGGGCAGGGCATCGATAGTCTATAGGGATTTGAAAATGATGATTATTTCCCCATCTCCTATCGTCGTTGATCCAACCATTTCATGCATGTGGGGTTGTCCAGGCCGGAGAAGGGAGGTCTTGAAGAGCATCCGGAGAAGAGAGTTGTCCAGGTGGGGCTCAGACCAATCAGTCACAATCAGAGTGAGGTTCTCAGGGGAGGACTTTTAAATGCTGATTCCGATGTATTTGATTTCTATGACATTGAGTCTACCCTTTCTTTTTTATTTTTATTGTACATGACCTATTTAAAGTCTTTTTTCAGGCATTCAAACTAACTCATCTTGATTGAAATCCTTGCGATTATACCAAACCGTTCTTCCAGCGAAGTGGTGTAACTCGATTACATCGACCCTCTGTTCCAATCAAGTATCTCGAGAAGCGAGCGAGCGTGTTGAGGTAGGTGAATCCGGGTAGCGCGTTATAGTCTTGACCCGAATGCGTTCTGTAATTGTTGACCTTTCGCCCCTGGCTCTGTCTCGTATGGTATACATACTTTCGTATATCGAATCCCTGTTAAGGTTCTCTATGCCCTCAGACATTTTTTGCTATACGGAATGTAGGATCAACTCCTTTATTATTTATTATTATTAGTAAAGTAAGATAGGGCGAGAGAGGAACGAACTGAACCAAGACTCGAAGACAGAAAACGAGAGTGAAGGTCCTTTTTCTCGTTGACTGGCCCTTGGTGCACTTACTTCATCCTTCTGTTTATTTCACTCTTGCGGAAGTTTGTTTACCGCCCGCTTTTTCCCTATTAGTAAGTTGCCTCTCTTTCTTTCCCTTCTGTCCCCCGGGTTTCTGATTCCTACTTAAGGTATTAACCAACCGAACAACCATCCGCCCTTCCACCCTGATTTCCGACAAGATTGGATATTTCATTCCTCTGCTCGGGAGGCATCAAAGAAGTAGCTAGTAAGGGCTGGCTTCTATCCCTGAACTCGATTGGCTTCTTAAAGTAGTAGCATTCGATAGGATTCCTACCTCGAGACGTAGAGCTATTAGTTCAGGAAAGAAGATCTTGGCCAGCAAGCTTCTGCCCTTGGCCCCTTCCGGGTGGGATCCCAACTCCTTCGCTACTGGTCGACCGATTCTTATCCTTCTATCCACCTCCCGAGTTGACTGAATCTCGTCGGCAGCCGTCTCAATAGTAGCATTCCCCGTTTACCGTTTAAGAGGATTCCTCCCCTTGAAAACTTTTAGCTGATTCGATAAGCTTTGTGATTCCTACATAAAGGGATGGATTCAAGCAGCTCATATGCTGATTTAGTTGTAAAACGGCCATTAGAGGTTCTGACCCAAACAAGAGCATCCCTATGAGCCAATCTGTTGGGAGGCATCATAGAAGCTATCCTCAAATTGTTACACTCTGGCAGCAAGTGTGCAAACTCATGCCACCTCCACTGTCCCACATCATCAACAAATTCAGCCACAGTCTTGTTCAACATCGCCTCAGGTATCACACCCAATGCTTTGTGGACAAGCGGACTATTTCGCCATTGCCTACAACCCATTTAATTCCCTTGAGTACCTTCTGCCATACGCCACAAATCCCTTTCCACAGAGGGGGTTTAGGAAGACGCTTTTGCTTTTAAATCCGGAATTACAGCGTCCGACTTCACATACTTACTACGTAGAACAGCAACCCAAAGACTGTCAGGCTCTGACAAAATGCCCCACCCCAACTTAATGAGGAAGGCCTAATTGTTCACAGACATCTTCCGCAACCTCAGCCCACCATTCATTTTCGGTTGACATATTTGATCCCAGTTAATCAGATGGACCCTTCTCTGATCATTAGAATCGCCCCAAATAAAACCCTTACACAATCACATGTTCCAATTGGAATTTTGGCCGACTGCATGGTATAAGTTGGCAGGGCTGATAACACCGATTGAAAGAGAGCAATCCGACCTGCGAGTGAAAGCTGATTGACCTTCCATCCTGCTAAACGCTGCCTCACCTTCTCCACAATGTGATTCTAAGTTTGCCTTGTAACTCGATTATGAAGATACCCAAGATATTTACCCAAGTCATGAGTAAGTGAAAAACCACTCTCCAAGCTGATTGCATGGGACAGAGACCGGGGTACATTCTTTGAGAATCAATTCGGGTCTTAGCTACACTAACTCTTTGACCCGACGAGACACAAAAAGTATTGAGGCAATCCATAACCGTTTTAATTTGCTCAATAGAAACCTCTGCAAAGAGAATCAAATCATCTGCAAATAACAGATGAGATAGCGCCGGCCCATGACGACCTACACGGATAGGCTTCCATCTACCTTGATTCACCGCCCAACTGATCAAATGCGCTAATCTCTCTAAGCAAAGCATAAAAATGTAGGGAGAGGAGTGAGGGTGGTTGTAAATCACCTAGCTTCCTAACTTGCCGAAGAGAAGGTATTAATTAAAGCAGTAATCATCGAAGGCATACCGATACCGAAAGAGTCAAGGTCAAAAGTTTCCCCAAGAAAGCAAGCCGGGAAGGCATAGAGTCGACGCAGGAGATTCGTGAACAAGCCAACTCCGTTCCTAGCAGTAGCAGCCCTTATTGCGACAGAGAGAGCTTCCACCAAGGAAAGCTCAATCCCATCTCGTGCCCTGTAAGAAGGAACGTCATCAGTCCCAGAGCATATTAGATGTCCTCTTCCGATGCAATTCCTTCTACTATTGCTGCCCCTCTGATTCGGAGAAAAGGAACCGCCGCTAGATTCAATAGCACCGCATTCAATAGGAGCATTCGATGCCTATCTCCTTCCTCCTGTTCTAAGATTGACTCTTCCCGGCCTTCCCTTGCCTTGGTACAGCTATAGCTGCCCTAACCCTTAGCCGGCTGTTCGAAAGCCACACTAACAAGTTCCGATAACAGTTAGCTATAACCCCATGATCTGTAAAGGCATATGCCACTACATGGATCGCTACCACTTAATCTTACCCCAGGAACTGGAACTGTAAGGAAAAAAGAGGGCTAAAAACTGGATCCCCCAATAGCTCGAGGAAATACACTACAATTGGGAACAGCCTAGAATCGATGCTTTTACAGAGTGAACTCTCCTTCCTAAGCTAGTTTTATAACCTATTTAAAATACAGATAACTCTCTTTAATCTTACACTGTATGGAAGGAAGGCCTAAGTCTCTTTCTTTTGCTCTGGATTGCCTAAGAGAGTTTGCTTACTCCTCTATTACGAATTAAGCCTGGCTTACTAGCACGAGATGTAACAGAACTAGATAGGAGAAAGAGGCTCAAAGGTCAAAGCAACTAAAACTTCTCCAACTACATCGGCGTAACAAAGAAAAGAGTCTCTCTTTACTTGATAGGTGATAGGCGTACTGCGAGACTCTTCCTCAAAGGAAGGGTTTCAGTTTAAGAATGAATGGATGAAAGGCTAGAAGGGACGAGCGAAAGGCTGATTAGGCTTCCTGGTATTCAAGTTAGCTCGGGACGGGGGGTTCGGGACGAAAGCAGATGCTGAATTAGATCCAGTATCTCTCACAGACGAGAGAAAGGAAGCAGAGAATGAAGAGAGGATGTGACTACTACTAATAGATCCAGAACAGTCGTAAGGTAACGCTAGTTCACTCGTTAGGCCTCAATTAGCAAGCATTAGCCCTCGTAAGGCTCCCATTAGTTCACGTAAGGCCGATAGTGCTTTCTTCTTTTATAAGGTGCGTAGCCTTTGCTGACAGCTTCTTAAGTAAGGAAAGTGATTGACCGTATTAATTCTGTAACATGAGTTCATACCCAGAAAAGTCCTTACTACTTCTACCGGGTTTTTGAACTCCTAAATAAAGAGAAGGTTTCAGAGTGAAAGGAGAAGGTTCGGATTCTCTATCTCTTACTAAGGAAGGAAAGATCCGCTTATAACAGAGACTTCCCCCGAGACCAATGAAAGGAAAGCTTTCCACAGTGCTATAAGGAACAAAGCATCGGTAAGAAGCTTCGTGAACCCCCACCAGGTTCTTTGATTTTTACCACTCCGAGGGTTAGGATCTAAGGTTGATCTAGTGCGCCCGCCTGAAAGCGACTGCGCACATTCTTCTTCTTCCCATTGCTTACCTCCAAAAACCCCTCTTCAAGTTCCTTCTGCTTTTGAATAACTGCAGCTATCTCTTGCTGCACAAGGTAAACTGCACGGTGCGAGTGCTGTTCATGAGTTGTAGAATGAACAGCTTTCTTCCCTTTTTTTTTAAAGGGTACTTCTTTACTCCACTTCTTGACTTCATTGACTGATTTTCTTCCTTAGCGGAAGCACTAAGTAACTTGATTAGTGTGAAAAAAAGAAACTGGAAAGAATCGCATTTCCTTTTTACTATAGACGGGGGCCACCGTTTTCAAATGCTATTGCATTGTTTGCCCTGCCTTTTTTTTTAATCTTATTTGTATTCTAAATAGATTCTTTCTTAAACTGGCTCTGTTGGTTGAATCAAATCCAATTCTAATGCTTTAACAAAATCACTTTATTATACACGATCTACTAAAGGGTTATAAAGGCTTTTTATAAAGGGAAAGCCGCTTGATATTGGAACAAATTCGTGCGATGGCAGTGATCTATAATAGGAAGAATGATTCTGCAGCTGATCCAGCGGTAAAAGATTCTCTCCGAGGGTCCGAGGGGCATTAGTCAATCAATGAAAAGGAAGAAGTAGTTTTGCTTCCCTTCCCGAGTGTTGGTTTGGAGTTTACCCAGTAGCAGGAGTTGAACACAGATTGATCCGCTGAAAGATCTGTTGCCAGTTCCGGCTTGCTCCGCACAGGCTACATCTCGGCCTTTCATTGATATGATTTTCAATTCATTTTGGAATAAAAACCTTCGGTCCGGGGGTACCACGAAATCCGTTTAGATCCATTTCAGTTGCCAATTAAATGGAATATGGGGAACTCTCCGTCTAAGTGGTTAATCCGACGAGTCAATTCTCAATGCGATGCTGCTATCCGTTCGACGATCCTACTTCTGATGTCACCCTCCCAGTGGAATGGAATATCCCAACTATTCTCTATCCAATTCCGGAATGGATCATGAAAGATTTATTTTATTCTTGAGATGCCTTTAAGGAAAAGCCAATTATAGAAGCGGGTGGCAGGGAATGAGAGTACTCCTGTGATAGCAAAGTATAGAGATTATTTAGAGCTAGGGGTAGGCCATCGAATCTATTCCTGCTTGACTTGATTCTAAGATGCCTTAGATCTCTTTCTCGTTCGAGGTGGGAGTAGGCAGTTCTCTATGAACTGGATGTTGAATTATCAAAAAGATGATAGGAAGGCGATGACTGCTACTAGTCGAGCAAGGGCATCTGATCTCAAGACGAGGCTTTTCAAATTGAAAAGGGGATATGGCAGTGACTATAGCTGGGAACTTCTCCCTCCTCTTAGAGGTGGGTGGGCCAAAACTCATTTCAATGAGACTCCGATCTGCCCGAACTGAGTCCAGTCCTATTAGAGATGGAGGCGAATCAAGCAACTCAACTAGATGGATGAGATAAGAAGGAAGAACCACTGATAGCATTTGCAGCCGCTGATTTCCAATCGATATACAAAGGGTTGGACGGTACCGTTCTTCTTTCCGTTCCGGCTCATCAACCTGAACACCATTCCCAAGCTCCTTGATTGAGTATTCTAAAACCCGGGTTCACACCACGACAGGGAACAAGCTCTTTGCGCCCCACGTATGGCTTCCACTGTGATGTTCGGTGAATAGTATGCCGAGTTTGCTTCGATTTCACTCGTTGAGGGTTGAGGAATAAAAACCTTTGCAAAACTTGTATCTAGCTGGAACGGGTAACTAAACTATACAATCAAAAGTGAAAAATTCGCCTGAAGCGGATGGAGACCTCTCTTTATCCGCCTTCGGGCTTTGAAAAAAAAGGCTTCGTACCATGAGGAGACTGGCTAGGAAAGAAAGAAAGGGGCGCATCGGTAAAGACATAACAGTTAGCTGTTCAGGACAAGTGGCATCAGTTCTTTGCCTTAGGGAAATTAGCCTCTCTCGTCCTCTAAAAGGCCTTATGATCGGAAAAAGGGCCCTAGAAAGTACTCAAGGAAAGATGCTTCTATCGCTCTTTCGTCTTTGCTTGAAAAAACTTCATGAAACTCAAATCGTTGAAGGCCCTTTTGGAATGTTTGCTTACCCGATTCTATAAAGGACTACTATATACTCTATTTATATTTCCAATCTGATTTTTGGTAATCCTGCAAACCCTATAGTCGAGTCCTACATATGACCACTTTCCTTACCTTAAATGTCTTACTTCTCCATAGGCTTCCACTGCTTATGACTGGGCAACTACCCTATTTCACTCACTCGAAGGCTGCCAGAAGGAAGAGAGATTTCTACGGGAAGGTAGACGGAAAGCAACTTCAACTTAAAATCCTGAGGCTTTTAGCTTAGCACCACTTCTACGCCCCCTCAAAAGCAATTGGACTAGATGATGCCCTTATGACTCCAACCGACGGGAAGGCCAGACCAATAATCATAATATAGAATGGAAGCAGAAATCATCCCTCTTCTAGTCAGTCAAACGAGTCATTTCATCCCACTAGGCCTCGCCTCTTAGCTCTTATGTTTTGTATTCCATGAATCCGGTAGAAAGGGGAGTCCTTATATGGACGGAATCTAGTCACTCGCACCCACATGGAACAAGAGAAATCCAGATTTCATTATTGCAGTGAAAGTGATTGAATAATCTGATAAAATAAAATAGGCATAATGCCCCCGCTCGAAAAGTGTATAATTTAGTAGTTCTGTTAACTAAAAGATTGGAAGAATGACGACTTTTGAAAAAGTGCTTTTTTTATTTGCTATTTGCAAAGGAATTGTGCTAATTAAAAATTTTTATTTGATAATGAAAAGAGAGATGGTCTTTGGCTTCCTGTAATGGTTGTTAAGGTCAAAACCTGATTTGTGATTTGGAAAGACCCTTCCCTGATTTTCTCTATTCCAATTTACGAAACGCTTAACAACATGGTAAATAAAAAAAATGTCCTAAACTTTTATCAATTCTTCACTAAAATATCATATGTCTGCTGCTGTGGGATTCGATTAATTGATCACCGCGGCTTAGCTAAAGAGTTTGATTTATATATCCTTTCTTTTTTGATAAAGTTTAAGGTGAACTATAAACAAAGGACTCATCAAACTGTCCCCACTGACCCATCTCAAACAAGACTGTCAGGGTCGATGCTTGCTTTAAGAGAAAATGAACAGACTGAAACTATATACGCTAGCTTACCTTGTTTGGCTTCTATCCCTGCTTTCCATCGCATCGAGTGGTACCTGGGCATAGCATGTCTTGTCAATAAATGTTACGTTGAATGCCACAGGAAGAGCTTGGGGGGATAAGACAGAAGATCGGGCTTGGAGGCATACACTACATAAAAGAAAGGAAACAACAAATCAAGGAGGGGAAAACCAATGCTACAGGCTTTCCTAACTTGGCTACTTCCATTTTCACGAGGATAGGCGTACAAGCTCGTCGCCCTTGTGTCAATTCTCCATTTTTCATAGTTGAAACTTCAATTGAATCCAAACCTGACTGAAGCAAGAGAGCTACCTTCCTTTCCCGCTTAGAAATGGAGTTCCTAAATAGTCAAAAAAATGTGCCTTTCGTTTGAAAATGAATCTAAGATGTCATGTCAAGTCCTTTCTCGAGTCAGATTCTTTCACAGCAGATTAAAGAGCTGCCTCTGATTTCAAAAGAACCATGGCATGAGATGCTTCTTCTATTTTCGGATTCCTCTTTTTCACTCACTATCAACAGGAAAGGAATAAGTGCCAAGCTTCAGAGCGGATTCAATAGCTAAGGTTACTGATATGCGCGGAAACGGAAAGGCTTACAGCTGCTACGAGAAGATCTGTCTTACCTTATTCTATTTCTAGCTCTTAAAAAATTTCTAGTTAGCGTCACAAAGAGCCCCCCTCGGTGAAAGCAGTGACACCGCTTACGGGAGCAAGGGATGATTGAACTGTTACAAAATTGTTTACAAGGGTAGGAGCGATTACTGATTCAATCACACCGGATACTTTCACAGCTACTATCACTCTAAGAACGGGTATTCATCCCAGAGCTCCTAGGCAAATCAAGTCAAGCAGGATCGGATTCAGTTCCCTTTCTAGCGGCGGTTCCTGATTCAATTGGTTGTGGTACTCTTGATTCAATTCCACCAAACCTGAAAACCGTTCCATAGGAGCTTGCATTCGAGTCTTTTTCTTCATATATGATGTCACTTCTTTCCCCTGCTTTTAGTGAAGTTCCTAAATAGGAATATGTGGCATTTTTAAAAAAAAAAAAATCATCTCTCGGGAATTTCTCGAGTAAGAAAAATGTGTAGCTTCTTCTCAAGCAGTAGCACCGGCAACTAAAAAAGTCTTCTATCCAACACCGGTTACTTATATAAGACCAAGAGCAAATAATGGAACAATTACCGAATCT
>JANZLD010185435.1:0-19031 GCA_026413575.1 Erythroxylum carthagenense
TAGATGTGGAATTAAAGCAAGAGTAAGAGTGTTAAGTTATAAGCAGTTGGGGTCTGGTCTCCGGATCGGGTTCCAACAAATACTGTCCTAAATATCAAGCTCCTTAGAAAATCAATTGTCCAAAATCATCAATATCACAATTATATCAATATCAATTCAACATAGAGAAATTCAGTTTAATCAAAACAATATGGATAGAACACATTTCTAATCGAGGTCACACTTCTAGGTTGCTTATACTACACTCTAGTTAGTTATTGCCTTGATGGACCGACAATGTCTGGATGGTATTGGTCAATTTATGCCTATAAATCTAGCAATACACATATGTACACCTTACTAACTTGTTTAATCAAATAAGTACTTAATCATACACATGTATGTGTTATGTTCAATGTATTCTCAATTGATTATTCTGGGTACGTAAACTTATTCCTAATTCTTAATCATTTATACACAATGCCTTGTACATCATTTAGTTTGCAACTAGGTTTATACTTTAGGTAAGTTTGATTTCCCTAAATTTATCAATTCTTTTTAAGCATTAAATATTCACAATCCCAATTTTCATTCAATCATACCTAATTCATTTCTTATATCCTTTGAATCATATTTACATTTAGATGAACATCTTTATATCATTAACAACTCATATTTCTCAAATTCATATACATTGATAACAATCAATCCATTCTTTAATTTATAACCTCAGTTAATAACTTAAACTTATCAACACTTATCAAACACTTAATCATTTAATCATGCAACTTTCTAGGTTCATTTCAACCCCAATCAAGTCTAATTCCCACAATCATGGGATGAGTGAACCAAAAGTTCACTCACCCATAACCTTCATTTTGTTTCTAATTTTTACTCCTTCATGCTCCTTCCAACTTACCTTCACCAAAGTCCATCAATTTCACTTCAATTCTACCTTATTCATACTTGAATACTTTATCAAATTCATGTCCAAATCTAATTTTTAAAATCATTTATTAGGAAACTCAAAAATTATGATCTTCCATGCATATAAACTAAAACAAAATCTGTCATTCGTTTAATCATACATGTAGTCCTAACTCTTCCCTATTTCAAGATCACTTTATTAACACCTTTCTTTAGCATCAAGTTACCTTATACTTCAAATTTAAATTTAATTCATTGATAATAACAATCTATAGCATATGGTTCATACATCAAGAACACAATATAACATATCTAAGTTCTTCCATCAAATTCTAGCCCAACCTCTTTATCAACATATCATGTAATCTATTCCCAATTCAAACAACATAAACTTTCTAATATTACAAGCCATAAAGAACAATCTTTCACTTACTTATTTAGCTCCAATTCTAGCTCAATACATCAAGTCAACTTTGCCTTATATGATTGCAAGATTCAAAACATGTTCAAGATAGCAATAAAATGATTTTTGGCTAGACAATAGCAAACTGATTCTTTAACTATCTTATGAAGGGTAAAAGTTTGGTGGATTATTAATGTAGCAATTGGACATAAACTTAGAAAAATTCAGGGTTGTAAGGGTTGAGAAAATTTCAGTGTTGTGAGAGAAAAGAAGAGTGAAGAATGAACATAGCTGGGATTACACCTGTAGGAGCTTAACACCTAAGGTGCTAGGTATCACCATCTCATTTTAACATATGTCCATAAGCATGGTCTCCATTTTTCAAGTAAATAATTTGCCATATGCCCCTTAATTACTTAGTCCATTTATCACACAACCATTGCTACCATTTGTCAATTAATAACTTATGCCAAATGTCACTCATTCATCTATGCCATATGTCATTCATTCATAGGTTTAATCATCCTAATTTTCTATGTATCCATTTGTCTTACCATTTGACATTTTTCTTAGACCAAATGTACATTTTAATTTTTCAATTTTCCAATTGTAACAAGTTAATTCCAAATTTACCACTTGTAATGTAACATCCCGTCTCCATATTAAGGGTTAGGACCTGAAATTTCATTGCATGTAAGCTCAAATATATATTAAAGAAATACATTTTCTTGCTCATGCATAATGTTAGCATACATGCACATAAATATTAAATCTTTGCGCAGAAATAAGTGTACATGCATTCATTAACAACTTCTGGGTGTGATTGCTTTTAAATGCGATGTTATTGAAAGTGAGAAGTAGAGGAAGTGGAAAGAGTGATCTAGGTATGAGTTGAGACAAGGAAAGATTTGGAAATAAAATTGGTAGTGATCTGGAAAATGTTCATTGAATATGCTTCAGTCTTTTAGCTATAACGTTTTCTCTAGTTGTCCAAACGAGATGATTCTTAATTGGGATTAATCTAGAGATATATGGCTATATTTCGTATGAAGACATCAAATTTCAATTCTGTCTCTAAAAGTCTCAAAATTTCATGGAGTTATGGAGTTGGTCTAGTACGTTGGTGTGTGTATGGAAAATTCATCTTCAGAGTTTAGGGGCAAATTCGAGATACATATAAAGAGATTTTAGTCAATATGCCTTTTGGAAAGTTGCAGATCTTTCTTTTATCTTTTTAACGGTATATAGTATGAAAATTTTAGATATCGAAGTCAAAAGTTATGATCCTTATAATGGGAGACGTTATGGCAAAAGTGAGACGCAAAGTGAGACGCAAAAGTGAGACGCAAAAGTGAGACGCAAAAGTGAGACGAAGTTAAAGTAAGACGAAGTAAAATTGAGACGAAAAGAAAGTGAGATGATGCAAAAGTGAGATGATACAGAAGACAGACGATAGAATTGGCCTTCGAGGTCTTTATGAAAGTTGTAGATTTGGAAGTCCTCTTTCCAATAGTCCAAAACTGAAGATAATCTGACATCTGTAGTGAGAGTTATAGCAATTGCACCAAGACATGTACAATATGAGTAAAGATATGAACATGTTGGATTCTTTTAGCCATAACTTCTTCTCTAGACCTCAAAAAAATCAAATTCTAAATCGAACTCTAAGAGTTTCAAGTTTTAGATGGAAGTTGAGTATAGGGTACCGTCTTAAAATAAAAGTAGCTCGGAGATATTGGAGTATAACTTTCACACTACTGAACCAAATTGAATGATTGTGGTGTCATTAGAAAGGTAAGACAATAGAGAAGAGTCTTCTAGAATAAAGTGTTATGTTAGAATGATCAAGGGTGTTTTTGGCAAGACACTTAAGTATAGAAGACATAAGGCATAAATGGAAGGAAAAATGGGACAATTCTCAATCATTAAGGGCATAATTGGAAGAAGAAGTGTTGTTTTGCCTATAAATGGAGTAGAAACACGAAAATGGAAGGAAGTAGAAGAAAAGAACGAAAATTCTAGAGAAAAGAGAGAGAGTGTCATGAAAAAGGGAGAGAAGTACAAAGAGAAGAAGAGAAAGAGAGAAACAAACTAGGATTTCAATTTTCCTAGCTTGATATAAAGAGATTTTACCCAAGATGCCTTCTGAAAAGTTGTACATCTTTCTTTTATCTTTCCAATGGTATATAGTATGAAAATTTTGTATATCAGAGTCAAAAGTTATTATCCTTATAAGGGGAGACGTTCTGGCAAAAGTGAGACGCAAAAGTAAGACGCAAAAGTAAGAAGAAAAAGTGAGACGCAAAAGTGAGACGAAGTGAAACTAAGACGAAAGGAAAGTGAGATGATGCAAAAGTGAGATGATACAGAAGTCAAACAATAGAATTGACCTTTTAGGTCTTCATGAAAGTTGTAGATTTGGAAGTCCTCTTTCTAATAGTAAAAAAATGAAGTCAATCCAACATCTATAGTGAGAGTTATAGCAATTGCACCAAGACATGTACATTACAAGTGAAGATATGAACATATTAGATTCTTTTGGTCATAACTTCTTCTGTAGACCTCCAAAAGACTTGATTCTTGAACCAGTGGATTTGTACGGCATTGCCCTACATCTCCACCAAAAATCATAGTCATATGAAACTAATGGAGAAAGATTTAGTGAAAAGAGTGGGACGGCTACAGTGAGTGTGTTCTTCAATAATATGAACTGGTGTTATCTCACTGAACTTACTTTAGTATTTTGATGTTTTCTGGATCAGTGGAAGTCCAAATGAGACGGTTTTTGTTTTATGGTAAACTAGAAACATAGTGCTACCAATTTTATGAAGAAATCAAATTTTGAATCGAACTCTAAGAGTTTCATGTTTTGGATGGAAGTTGAGTATAGGGTACTGTCTCGAAATAAAAGTAGTCTGGAGATATTGGAGTATAACTTTCACACTACTGAACCAAATTGAATGCTTTTGGTGTCATTAGAAACATAAGAAAATAGAGAAGAGTCCTCTAGAATAAAGTGTTATGTTAGAATGATCAAAGGTGTTTTTGGCAAGACGCTTAAGTATAGAAGACATAAGGGAGTATAGGGTACTGTCTCGAAATAAAAGCAGTCTGGAGATATTGGAGTATAACTTTCACACTACTGAACCAAATTGAATGCTTTTGGTGTCATTAGAAACATAAGAAAATAGAGAAGAGTCCTCTAGAATAAAGTGTTATGTTAGAATGATCAAAGGTGTTTTTGGCAAGACACTTAAGTATAGAAGACATAAGGCATAAATGGAAGGGCAAATGGGACAATTCTCAATTATTAAGGGAATAATTGGAAGAAGAAGTGTTGTTTTGCCTATAAATGGAGTAGAAACACGAAAATGGAAGGAAGTAGAAGAAAAGAATGAAAATTCTAGATAAAAGAGAGAGAGTGTCATGAAAAAGAGAGAGAAGTACAAAGAGAAGAAGAGAAAGAGAGAAACAAGCTAGGATTTCAATTTTCCTAGCCTATAAGAGAGATTTCGAGGTTGTACAAGAAGAGAAAAAGGAAAAAAAGAAAACAGCTCCCAATTGAGCTAAAGATCTCTTCATTTAGTGAAGAATTAAGGTAAGATAATTTTGAATCTTTTGAATTTTTGGAAGGATTCTAGTTCATTGAGTTTAGAAAATGTTGGCTTTAAGTATTCTAGAATCAATTTCGGTGATTTTACATTATGAGATTTTCAATTGGATTTCTATTAGATGATGATTTGGATATTTTGAGATCATATGAGGTTAGAAAAGAGATGATGAGAAATTAAGTTATGATATAAAGTAACCGAGTGTTCTTGAGGTGTAAGCTTATGAATAAGCTAGACACATGAAAAAGGTAAAGACTGAAAGGAGAGTTTAGAAAGATTATGTACAAATGAAGTGTAAAGCTAAGTTAAATACACACATATGAATTATGAAATGGAAATGAGCATAATATGTGTTCTAGAACATATGGCCGAGATTGTCATTGAGCATGTATTATACATGGTCCATTATTAAAATTGTGTATAAATGAACATTTTTACTTGTGTAATTATTGATGAGTGTACAATGGGTGTCTTGTATAAATAGGTTGTGCAGGTCAAGTGTCTGCATTCAGGCGTTCCCAGAAATTGAAAGCAAATACTAATCTAGAGCGTACTGTGAGTAGACCTAGATAGTCTCACTTCATTGTTTGCTTTAGATTGAATTTTGTAAACATTGATCTCTGTATGATGAATGTGTATACGAATGTGATTGATTGTGATGATTGATCTGAAATATTGAAATACCCAGTGTATGTGAATAAGATGAGCTAAGTGCTTTCAGAATGTGCGTTGCATGCAAGATGATAAGTGAATGCTCAACTTAATGTTGAATGCCGGACTATGGTCTGATGACATGTGCAAATATGGTTGAGGCATTTCATAAAATGCATGTTCAGATAAAGGTGTTGTGACTTGAGTTTCCTGTATGAAGCGCTTCCACGTAGAGCTATGCTCCGTGAATATGTGATGTGAATGAGCCTACGGGCCAATATTTCATTTTGGCTGAGCCCTATGGGCCAGTATTCTGTTCTGACTGAGCCTACGGGCCAGTATTCTTTATATGTGAGTGGCACTCAGTCACAACAATAAGAACGAATGTGAGTCTCATACAAATGGCATATGCATAATATAAATGTTTAAATGATCTGAATGTGAAATCTGAGTTCTGTATGATATATGTATATGTGTTATGTGGTTGGGTGAGCCATCGAGGATGGTCACTCATTGAGTTCGCAAAACTCACCCAAAATTTTCATATACTTTTTAGGACTCAGAAGAATACCCTGTTAGGCCAACGGGAGTATACACACAGCATTCAAGTGAAGGATAGAGGTTGGGATCAGTTCGCATCTGCATTAGTATTTTCTTATTTCTGTATAAAATTGTGTATTATGAACTTTTGTACAAATGATTATGTCATTTGTAAAGTCAAACAAACTTAAGTGCTTTGTATTTGTGAAAAGAGCCCAGGTGACCATTGAAATTATTATTGATTGTATGTGATGATTGGCTTCCGCATAGTGTGTGTTTGTGATTTCAAGAAAAAAAATTATATTGACTTTTGAATGATTGAGTGCATTAGCACGCCACCCTTGCAGGCCACGGACTCAAATATCACCATCGATGTCAGGTTTGGGTCTTGCGGGAGTGGAGCACTACATGTAATCAATCAAACCAAAATGAAAGGCATAAACAATACATAATTCATATCATAACGATTTAAACCTTTTTCATACCCCAGAATAAGTCAATTGAGCGCCTATACATTCTTTGCAATGTGTGCTCAATCATAATTAATATGTGTGTGCTATTGATATGCATGTGAATGTAATGAAATTAATGAATTTTCAATGTTATAGCTTCTATACAATAATCTTGGGTTCTAATCCCTGGATTTAAAAAATTAGCTATTACAATTCTCTACCCCTTAAGAATTTTTGTCCTCAAAATTATTACCTGATTGATCAAACAGATTGGGGTACTGTTTCCTCATGTTCTCTTTAGCCTCCCATATAACTTCTCCTTCTAAATGATTCCTCCAAAGGACTTTAACTAATGGGATCACTTGATTTCTCAAATTTTTTGTCTAATAACCCACTATCTTAATTGATTCCTCCACATAACTCAAATTACTTACAAGTTTGACTTCCTGAGTAGGTTTTATATGGGTTAGATTCGATTGATATTTCCTAAGAATGCTCATATTGAACACATTGTGAATCTGAGCCATTTCAGCCATTAATGCTAACTTGTATGCCAATGGTCCAACTCTCTCAATAATTTCATATGGAATAATATATCTAGGGCCTAACTTACCCTTTTTACTAAACCTCAGCACTCCTTGCTAGGTTGATACTCTCAGAAACACTTTATCTTGCACTTGGTACTCCATATCTCTTTGGTGCTAATCTACATAACTTGTTTGTCTATCTTAGGCCATTTTAATTCTACTATAGATCAATTTCACCTTATCAATAGTATCCTGAATAATTTCTGGACCTTCAACAATCTTTAGGCCCTCTTTATCTCAATTCAAAGGCGTTTGACACTTCCTAATATACAATGCCTCATATGGAGCAATACCAATACTAACTTGATAATGATTGTTGTATGCCAATTCAATAAGAGCTACATATTGATCCTATGCTCCTTATAACTCCAATACATAAGCTCTGAACATATCCTCAACAATCTTAATTGTCCTCTCACTCTGACCGTCTGTTTAAGAATGAATGAAATGTTGTACTAAAGTTTAACCTTGTGCCCATTGCTATCTGTAAACTACCCCAAAATCTAGAAGTAAATCTAGGATCCTGATAAGACGTAATAGATAATGGGACTCTATGTAATTTCACTATTTCATTAACATACTTTCGGGCCAACTGATTAAGTGTATTATTCTCCCTCATGGGTAAGAAATGGGCCGATTTTGTCAATCTATCAATAATAACCCATATGGCATCATATTGCCTAGGAGCCTTAGGCAAACCCATAATAAAATCCATACTAATTCTCTCCCATTTCCACTCCAGAATTAGCAATGAATATAACTTCCCAACTAAAGCCTGATGCTCTACCTCAATCTATTGACAAGTCAAACACTTAGCAATATACTCAGCCATTTGCTTCTTCATCCCTGGCCGCTAGAAATGTTATTTTAGAGTATTATACGTCTTGGTAATACCAGGATGCATAGTACAAACTACTAAGTGAGCTTCCTTTAAAATTTCTTTTCTTAGATCATCAACATCAAGTACACACAATCTTTACTTTAACGACAATACATTGCCTCTCAATTCAAACTCATAACTTAGATTTTGTTTCAATTTCTTAATAAGTTTCATAAATTTTGGATCTTTGCTTTGAGCTTTTCTAATCCGTTCATGCAATACCGGTCTAAGCTTCAATGTAGCTATTAAGGCTTCATTGTGTCCCAAATTCAAATCAACATTCAATGTTCTCAATTATACTAAATTGGTTAACCTCGATGTCTATGTCTGTTCCATACTACTATTTGATTTCCTACTTAATGCATTAGCCATAACATTAGCTTTACTAGGGTGATACTCAATTGTATAATCATAATCTTTAAGTAATTCAATCCACCGCTTTCTTTTCATATTCAACTCCTTCTGATTCAATAAATGTATCAAACTTCTATGGTCTGTAAATACCTAAAAAATCTCATCATACAGATAATGTCTTGAAATTTTCAAAGCAAACACCACTACAATAAGTTCCAAATCATAAACTGGATAATTAAATTCGTAAGACCTCAATTGTCTTTATGCATATGCAATCTCTCTAATATACAGCATTAAAATAGATCCTAGCCCCTAGTGTGAAATATCACTATACACTACATATCCTCTAAATCCAAACGGAATAGTTAACACTAGTGCTATAGTCAACTGACGTTTTAACTCCTCAAAACTCCTTTGGCACTCATTAGTCTATCTAAAAGGTACATTCTTCCTCAGAAGCCTTGTTAACGGGATGAGATCAACGAAAACCCCTCGACAAATCTATTGTAATATCCTGCTTGTTAGATCGAAAATAAAAGCATGCAGGATTTGGCTAAAAAGGTAGATTTCAAAACTTTTTCTGAAATCAAAACGCAGCTAATAACCAAATCAACATGTTTCAGCCATACATGATACGATATACGGAAAATAATTAACATAAGGTTAGGATAGCAGAAATATACCGACTCCTTGCTACAGCTTTGACTTCTCTTTTTTGGATCCTCTCCTCATCAATGTATCCTCTCCTTGTTATTATATCCTCGACCAATTCGATCTACCATTTGTTCTCCCTGGAAAACTTAGTTACCAAGATCCTTTGGTAGGATAGGAGAAAAAATCTTAAAAAGATTTTCCTTAATTGAAATAAACCAAAAATGAGACCCTTCTCATTCAAGTTTCGGCTAGGCTATACAAGAGAGGAGAGAGTGAGTCAAAAATGAAAGAACCCTTCTACACACTCTCTCAATTTTGATTATTGTGAAAGAAAGAAGTGATTTGCATCCAATGCATCACTTCATTCTTTAATCAATCATAAAGAAGACAATAAATAAAACTCTTCTCATTTGTTTAAGATGGCTATATGAAAAGACCAACAATCTAAATGAGACCCTCTCATTTTCAGTTATGGATGAAAGAAGGAAGGGAGAGTACATCAAATGCACCTCTTCCTTTCTTTAATTAAATGAATGTTAAAAGGTTACATTACATGCCATCATTAAAAGACAACCATTAAACCATTTAATGATAAAATCATTACTCTATTTAATGATGATAAAGCATGATAAAAAACGTCTTTAAGATAACATTTCAATACTAAATATGCACCTGCACATTTAGCTATAAAAAACTGAAATATGCCCTCCTTGTTTTTAATAACTTTGTTTCAATTTAATTAATTTAATTAATCAAATCAGACCAAATTTTAGCCCAATATTAAATGTTCATTTGGGCTTCTAATTATCAATTAATTAGTACAAGCCCAACATTCAATCATAGGCTTTAAACCTCTATTTATATTTCTTACTTTGCTTGATAACCTTCCTAGAAGCCAAGTGGGGAATCTAATTGGACTTAAATAATTCAAGCTTCAGTAAGCCTAGAATTAATTTAATCTCATTAGAATTAATTCCAACTTATTAACCAAATGTCATTTCACCAAAGACAATTAGTTGAACTCTTGAATGACTAAATGAACACATGTTTCAAATAAGATGTCCCATTGCAAACTTTATTATGAACCATATTATAGCCATCTACACAATAAAGGGTTAAATTGCCATTTTATCAACCCTTATGTTAGTTTTTCTTTTAGATCTCCCGTTTTACTCTATATGGTGATTAACACTTAAGATCTCATCTTGACGTTAAGACTTGATGGATAGTTAGTCCTTTAAACTACTGGTGCCAGTTTAATTACCAATCTCTTAAAATATCTAGAAGTGGTGATATCACTATAAACTCTTTATTTAAGTGAATGTTCCCTGATACATGTTTCAATTAGTAATTCCAACATGCAAACACTGGATTGATACTATGTAAAAATCTATTTTTATCATATTAAGAATTATAATGAAAAAAATATGAGTTCACCACTCATCAAGATTGTGGTTCGTAATAAAAGAATGTTAAAATGTATGTTTTAAGATTAAAGTAATGGCCTACTTTATTCTTTAAAAACATATTTGATTCCAGATTCATTTAGTAGTGTCATTATCGATGGTCAACTATTATCATGATATTAAACTCATCATTCCCTTGAAGTAAACTCTTTTAGTTACATGGAGATTAATTGCAACACTATAGTCTAAATCATAATCAATCAACCAACTTGATTATTTAACTATGAATCAACTAATTTATATTTTAATAATATACATGTTTTCCATACATCTCTATGTATATGTATATTACTTACAAAAGAATCTTGGTACCTTATGACAAGATATATAATGCTCAGGAATTTTCTTTAAATCATTCAGGAACTTGTGGAGCCAGACTGCTTCTTTTACTGCTTCACAAACAACAACATACTCAGCCTCCGTAGTTGAATCAGCAACACAAGATTGCTTGACACTCCTCCAGACTATAGCCCCACCTCCTAAAACAAATATATAACCAAAAGTTGATTTCTTTGAATCAACATTTGATTGGAAATCGGAATCCATATATCCTGTGGAAATACGGTTACTTTGGAAGTAAACAAGCATTAAGTTCTTCGTCCTATGAAGATACTTCAATGTGCACTTAACTGCAGTCCATTCCTGGATTATACTGGCATCTACTTGCCAATCCCACTACGTAACAGATATCCAGTTTAGTGCAAAGCATAGCATATATTAAACTCCTAACTATTGAAGCATATGGAATGTTATGCATGCGTTCAACCTCCTCTTGGGTCTTAGGTGCTTGCACCTTTGAAAGTTTGATTCCATGTCTAGTCGGTGTGAAACCCCTCTTGGAATCTTGCATGAAAAACTTATTGAACATGTTCTCAATATAGGTTATTTGAGAAAAGTCTGTTAGTTTGTTCTTACGATCCCTTATAAGCTTGATCCCTAGAACATAACTAGTCTCTCCTAAATCCTTCATTGAGAACTATTCGTTTAATCATCCTTTAACTATAAATAACATTCTTACATCATTCCCAATGAGTAGAATGTCATCAATATATAGGATTAGGAAAGTAACCTTGCCTTCTTGTATCCCTTTATAGACACAAAGTTCGTCTAGGTTTTGTATGAACCTATAAGTTTTGATAAACTTATCAAACCTAATGTTCTAAGACCTAGATGCTTGCTTAAGTCCATAAATGGACCTCTACAATTTGCATACCTTATGCTCATTACGTGGCTCAATGAATCCTTCTAGTTGGGCCATATAAATGGTCTCCTTAAGATCCCCATTAAGAAATGTAGTCTTGAAGTCCATTTTCCATATTTCATAATCAAAATAGGCTGCTATGACTAAAAGAATTCTAATGGAATTAAGTATGGCAACTGGAGAAAAAGTCTCCTCATAGTCTATACCCTCTTTTTAAGTATAGTCTTTAGCTATCAATCTAGCTTTAAAAGTCTCTACCTTTCTATCAGATCCTCTTTTCCTTTTGTAGATCCATTTACACCCTACGACTTTTACATTTGGTGGTAGATCTACAAGGATTTAGACTTCATTGGTGTACATGGAAACTATTTCCGATTCCATCACCTTGAGTCATTTTTCTGCATCAACATCATTAATAGCTTGTGTATAAGTAATGGGATCCATTTCTTCTTGGTCCAAGATGGCAATTATGCCTTTTCCTAGACCTAGATACTTGTCTGTTTGTCTCACAACCCTCCCACTACATCTAGGCACTACTATAGGTTACTTTTCTTATTCAACTCTTGAATCCATTTCGAAATCTTGTTCTACTATATCCGAGTCAACTCCCGATTTGGATGAAATAGCTAACTCTACTACTTCACTTCTTCCTTTATGATTTCTTAAAAATTCTTCCTCCAAGAAGGTCACATTTGTTGACACAAATACCTTTATGTCCTGAGGACTACAAAAAAATAGTACCCTCGTGTACCCATAACATATCCTACAAACAAACATAATTTTGACCTTAGTTCTATCTTTATGAATTCAAACCTTATGATATGGGTCGATTAGTCCCAAGTCTTTAAAGTGTTGTAATGAAGGCACTCAACCAGTCTATAACTCCCAAGGTGCTTTAGGCATCGATTTGGATGGAGCAAAGTTAAAAAGAAAAGTTGTCGTTTTTATGGGCATATCCCCAGAACAATTCTAGAAGACTAGTATAGGACATCATTGATCTTATCATTTCCAATAGAATCTTATTCCTCCTCTCTACTACACCATTCTGTTAGGTGTTTGAGAAGCTGACAAGTTGAGTCAATTCCATTTTGAATTAGAAATTATTGAAATTCTCCAGATAAGTACTCATTACCTCGATCCGATTGAAGTTGTTTTAATAGCTTGCCTAGTTGTTTCTCAGCTTCAACTTTGAATTCTTTGCACTTTTCAAAAGACTCGCTCTTTTATGCATCAAATGTAAATAGCCATGTCTAAAGTAATCATCTATAAAGGTTATGAAATATTTATAACCTCCTCTAGCTTGTACGTTCATGGGCCCATACACATCAATATATACTAGGTCTAATGTGGATTTAGATCTATTTCCTTTGGAAGGAAATGAGGCCTTAGTCATTTTTCCTTTAATACAAGTTTCACAGGTGGGTAATGGTTCATTATCCAAGGCCGCAAGGATCCCGTCCTTCACTAACCTGTCAAATATTTTCTAATTGATATAATCCATTCTTAAATGCCACAGATATTTTGAATTAATGCTAGAATCATTGGATTGTTTGGGTTTTATTAATTATGTGGTGTTTAGTGAGCTTGTCATAGGTTCTATAAAGAATAATCCATGTTTAATTATCACATTACAAATAAAATCCTTATTCTCATATATTGAAACAACATTTTAAAAATATAAGGAATAACCAGATTTTATTAGACAAAAAACAAAAATCATTGGGATGTAATATACATCCTCCAAATATAACCTATGACTACTATGAAAGTCTAAGATAACTACTCCCACTGATTTTGTTGAAACATAGGATCCATTTACTATCTTGACTTGAAACTAGCCTTTATGTAGTCTTTTCCTTTGTTAGAACCTCTGTAAAGAATTGCAAATATTATTAGTGGCTCATAAATCTATTATCCAGGAATCAGATGAATCTGCCATATTTCTAGTTCCTAAAAAACTTAGGAAACCTATACCTTATTTTCTTTTTAAGGACTCAAGATAGACTGCATAATTTCTTTTCCAATGGCCTTTCTCACCACAATGGAAACACTTTCTCTTGGTGTCCTCTTTGGCCTTCTTTTTCATAGGTTGGGCCTTAACCCCTATTTGGGCCTACTTTTTCATTGGACGCTTCTTCTTTTGCTTGCCCTTACCCTTGGGCTTAGAAGAAGATGCTATATCAGCCTTTGGCCTATGAGCTTTGATATTTAATATCTCCTCCATACTTTGGAGGGTATTCATCAGCTCACTCAAGGTATAATCCTTGCTGTTGAGCTCATAGTCCAACTTAAACTATTGAAAAGATGAGTTTAAGCTATTGATGATCATAATCATCTGTGTGTTCGCATCCATATCTGCCCCAAGCATCTTAGCCTCAGTAACTGTAGAGATTAACACCGATTCACTAGGTTTTTGTCTAAGATTATGAAAGGTTTGGATAGCTTTTACTCTTACAAACCTGGTCCTCACACTAAACATCTCATGTAAGTGATGGACCATTATACTAGCAGTTTTCATGCAAGCAATATGTTTTTGCAACATTCCATTGACAGAAGCTAGAATATAGCACTTAATAGTCTTATCAACATTTTTCCATCATTCATGTTGTTGGAAGTTGCTCATAAGTTGAATTACCAGTCGGAGGAATAAGTTTATTGTCCGTTAATACCTATAAAATTTGTTCATATTGAACAATAATGTCAAGGTTACATCTCCATTCATTAAAATTCTCTCCATTTTTTAATTTGTTATTAGTCAAGAACAAAGTGAGTGGATTCATATTCTGGTTGATTATGTCTGAAAATATAAATTATTAAAGTATAAGCATACTAGTTAACAATATTGGAACTTTGCATAAAATCATAATGCATGTATGCTTGATGATAAATTTAAAAAAACTTAAAAAAATTAAATTATTATACGACGATTATTTTTCTTGTCTATAATAGACTAAGTAACGGTAGGCCATCTTATTCATTAAAAGAAAAACTGAGACCCTCCTACTAAAAAAACTACAAGGCATCTTTATGTCGAAATTTTTGTGAAGCGTCATAATTTGGTCCATACATTTATCAACAGAGCTATGGTGGGCAGGTTATTGATAAGAAATGTTGAGTGTGTAACCATTTGATTCATCCACTAAAGATATTTGCAAATCATGCCTCAGTGGGAGGTCACATTGACTACCAATAAGTGAATTTATCCTTTAGGAGACCCAAACCATGCAAGATCTAGGATTCAAGTCCTTCGGTGGGGAGTAACACTTCACCACATGCAAATGGGCCATCATATAGAGACCGTGGACTCTCACGTAAGCATCTTTTCCCACTCAGTTTTTTTGGGCTTTAAGTTTTAATAAATACCATCTTATCTAGATGCAATTTATTATCCATCCTATAATGTTTCATTATATATCTCATATATAATGAATGCATGGCAAAGCCTAGGGTTGGCAATTATTCTAAATGATATACTATCACATAATATCACATATTATTAGCATCCTTTTATCCATTTATCTCATGAATAATGACACCGCTTTTGATTGTCCATCCTAGAATATAAAACTAAATTACAAGGCCCTTGGCCCAAACAAAAAATGTCTTGGACTTGGATCTTCCACTTCATACTCTTCATATATATGACCCAGCCCATTCGGTAAAAAGTGTGTAATGGCATTTTCATAAAACCGAAATTGGTCACTTTGAAAACAAAAATTCCATCACTTTTTTTGGTAAATTAAAAAAATTCCAACACTTGTTTGGTAAAATCTGAAACATTGTGATAACAAAAAATCCAGTATTTTTGTTTTCATAAAACTGAAATTTTGTCAATACACCAAAAATTCTAGTATTTTTGTTTTCATAAAAACCGAAACTTTGTTACAACATAAATTCCAACATTTTGGTTTTCACAAAATCGAAACTTTGCCAATATACCAAAGAATACAACGAAACCATTACCTAGTCTTTTCTTCAATCCATGGTTGCTCCATCTTCAATATTACAAAAGTTTGTAAATTACAAAATCAAATAAACCAGAAAAATGAAGCCAAGGAGGAAACATGACGATGATAGGACACCCTCCTTGTTACAAACCAAATGAAGAAAACTTACAAAGTAAAACTATATTCTATGGACAATCAAAAGATCAACATATACACCATATATATTTCTATCACCTAAAAATATGCAGCATACAAAATTTTATTACCAACCCATGCATCACATATAGGAACCGAAATCATACATAACAAAGTGGCTCTGAAACCAATTGTTGGATCGAAAACAAAAGCATGCAAGATTTGGCTAAAATGGTAGATTTCAAAACTTTTTTCAAAATTAAAATGCAGTGGAAACAACTTAACCAAATCAACATGTTTCAACCATACATGATATGGTATAAGGAAAATAATTAACATAAGAACAAGATGGTAGAAATATATCGAGTCCTTGCTACAACTTTGACTCATCGCTTTTAGATCCTCTCCTTGTCAATGTATCCTCTCCTCGTTATTGTATCCTTGACCAATTCGATCTACCAATTGTTCTCATTAGATAACATGGTTACCAAGATCCTTTGGTGGGAAAGGAGAAAAAATATTAAAGAGATTTTCATTAGTTGAAAGAAACCAAAAATGAAGTTTCAGCTAGGCTGTGTAAGAGAGGAGAGAGTGAGTCAAAAATGCAAGAAAGAAAGAAGTGATTTGCATCCAATGCATCACTTCATTCTTTTGGATGAAAATCACTTCTTTCTTTAATCAATCATAAAGAAGCCAATAAATGAGACTCTTCTCATTTGTTTAAGATGGCTATATGAAAAAACCAATAATCTAAATGAGACCCTCTCATTTTCAGTTATGATGAAAGAAGGAAGAGAGAGTACATCAAATACACTTCTTCGTTTCTTTAATTAAATGAATGTTAAAAGGTTACATTACATGCCATCATTAAAAAAAACAAACATTAAACCATTTAATGATAAAGCATGATAAAAACCATCTTTAAGTTAACAATTCAATGCCAGATGTGCAGCAGCATATTTAACTATAAAAAATTGAAATATGCCCTCCTTTCTTTTAATAACTTTGTTTCAATCTAATTAATCTAATTAATCAAATCAAACTAAAGTCTAGCCTAACATTAAATGTTCATTTGGGCTTCTAATTAACAATTAATTAGTGCAAGCCCAACAATTAATCATAGGCTTTAAAACCTCTGTTTATATTTCTTACTTTGCTTGATAACTTTCCTAGCTAGAAGCAAAGTAGAGAATCTTATTTGACTTAGATAATTCAACTCCAATAAGTCTAAAATTAATTTAATCTTATTAGAATTAATTCCAGTTTGTTAACCAAATGTCATCCCACTAAAGACAATTAGTTGAACTCTTGAATTACTAAATATTATGAGAACACATGTTTCAAATAAAATGTCCAATTGTATACTTTATTATGAACCAGATTATAGCCATCCGCAGAATAAAGGGTAAAATTACCGTTTTGCCTTTATATTGATTTTTTCTTCTAGATCTCTCGTTTTAATCTATATGGTGATTAACACACAAGATCTCATCTTAGTGTTAAGACTTGATAGATAGCTAGTCTTTCAAACTACTAGCACTAATTTAATCACTAATCTCAGTAAAACATCTAGAAGTGATGAGATCACTATAAACTCTTTATTTGAGTGAATGTTCCTTGATATATGTTTCAATTAATAATTCCAACATGTAGACACTGGATTGATACTATGTAAAAAACCATTATGATCATATCAAGAATTATAATGAAACACATATGAGTTCACCACTCATCAAGATTGTGGTTCGTAATGAAAGAATGCTAAAGTGTATGTTTTAAGATTAAAGTAATGACCTATTTTATTCTTTAAAAAATACTTGATTCCGGATTCATTTAATAGTGTCATTATCGATAGTCAACTACTATCATGATATGAAACTCATCATTCCTTTAAAGTAAACTCTTTTACTTACATGGAGATAAATCGCAATACTACAATTTAAACCATAATCAAATGACCAACTTGATTATTCAACCATGAATCAACTAATTCAGATTGTAATAATATACGTTTTTCCCATACATCTCTATGTATATGTATATTACTTACAAAAGGATCTTAATACCTTATAACTAGATATATAATGCTCATACAAATAAAACCAAACTCTTTTGTTTTATTAATAATAAATATTTTCATTAAAAAAGTAACTGGAAGAAAATTAAGTTATATGTAAATACACTTGTTTTATAGGGCACTATATTTACGTAACTTCAACACTACTAACCCGAGAAAACTCTAAATCTCAGACACATTTTTAGGGGCTTCCCACTTCATCACTGCCTTAACTTTCTTTGGATCTACTTGTATGCCCTGTCCAGACACTATATGACCCAAGAAAACTACTTGATCAAGCCAAAATTCACATTTACTGAACTTGGCATACAATTGCTTTTCCCTTATTAACTGTAACATTAGCCTCAAATGCTCAAAATGTTCCTCTCTACTCCTCGGGTTCACCAAAATATCATCTATGAATACGATCTCAAAATGATCTAAGTAAGGATAAAATACCTTATTCATGAACATCATAAAAGCTATCGAAGTCAACCCAAAAGGCATCACTAAAAACTCAAAATATCCATATCTAGTCCTGAATGCACTCTTTGGTACATCATGTTGGGACCCAATCCGAGAACCGGATCCCAACTAAAAAAGAAGCAAAGACGAAGCGAATACGGAATCGTAAGAAGAAAATCGGAGTGAATGTATCGAAAGTAAATCGAATAAACATAGCGAAATGGAAAGCGAATGCAAATCGAAATCGAATAACAAATCGGAATAATCAATAAAATCAAATTATAAGGCGGAGATAAACGAAATAATCAATCGAATTGAAACAAATTCCGACATCCGTAACAAATATGGTAGACAACTTATCGCGTTGGAAACCTAGACTATCCAAATCCGATATAAATTTTTTTCTCTTTTCTTTTCTTTACTCATTAATCAAATCTGATTTCCTTTTTCTTGGAAATCTTCCTCAATCAATATCTCATAACATAACGAACTTTGTAACAATCATATAAATCGCTAATTCCATCTTTTAAGCATCTAAATCGCATTTTTATACTCATTTTACCATAATTTCGGCAGCATAATGGCTGCCTTTGACCTAACCCAAAACCTGCAAGGGTTCAAAACACACTTCTAAATTCTCAAGCAGTCACACAATCATCCAATTCGACCGGACCCTCCGTCCGGGATCTCAACAGATAAACACACTCCTATATCTAAACCACT
>JANZLD010186834.1:0-19003 GCA_026413575.1 Erythroxylum carthagenense
CTTCCAAAATTTCTAACTCTTGAACCCGAACTCCAAATGTGACAAATTTGGTCTCTATAGAAAGCTTGAAGGAAGCTCTTCAACTTTCATGAGAACTTAAAGGCTAATTCAACCTCTAACTAGGTCAATTTCTCAGTCAAAGATTATGCCATAAAATAGGTCAACCTATAACACATAAAAACTTCCAAATTTCATATCTTCCAATTCTCACATCCACTAATTGCATAATATACATCATTGTAAAGCTTGGAAAATCTTCTATGACTTTCAAGAAGACCACTTAACTCAATTCAAACCATATCAATACAAAAAGTGGCCTAAAAAATAGTACACATAAAACTACTCTTAATAGCATATGTAACAAATAAAGCAAAATAATCCTGAAATTTGAACGCTCATAACTTTCACTCCCGATATCAAAAAATATCATACTTTATGACGATAGAAAACTTTCAACATAAGCTATAAGTTTCCTGAAGATCATTTTCTCAAATTTTGCTTAAATCAAAAAGTCAACTCTCAAGTCAAACTTTCTATCACTATTCATTCCCAAAAGTCAAACTTTCTTAATTCTTTAAATTCTCACACTTTTTCTCTTTATTTCTTGATTTTCAACTTCCATTTCAATCCACTAATTCACGTTAACTTTCATAACCATACAAATCTATTCAAATCTCAAAATTATCAAAATCAATCAATTCTTTTTCTCATCACTTTCCTTTAAGTATAAATACATCTATACCATAACCTATACACAAAAACACTCATTTCTTTTCAATTATTATTTCTAAATTCCACTTAAAAATCGGGGTCCAACAAAAATTTTCATAAGGTGGAGAGGAGAGAAAGTATTGGTTAAGAAATTGCTTATAAAGCATGCTAAGAACCTTCTAATAATTGAGAAAATGCATCAAGAGGTCCATTATCAGAACCAGGTTTATATACTATTTCAAAATCAAAACCCAAAAGCTTACTTAACGACTATTGTTGCTCTAGGTTCTAGATTGTCTAACTTAAGGGAGATCTTAGAGGTTGATGGCCAATTTGGACAATAAACTTGTTCCTGAGGAGGTATTGTTGCCATTTGTTATAGGTATAGTTACAACATGTATGCTTGAATATAAGTTAAAGATGTCTAGAGTTTTGGGCAAAGTTGTTTGTCAAAATACACAATAGGATGCTCTACTTGAGATAAGACAACTCTAATTCTTAATTTAGAGGCATAAATTTAAACTATGAAAGGTTTAGAGAACTCTAGCAAGTTTAAAACTAATATGTTCATAAGTGCAATCTTCAAAGCAATAAAAGTAGCATAAGCTTCAAGGTTCTATACAAAGGTATGCTTTTGAAATAATTATGTCAAAGGTGCAGCAATATGAGCATATTGTGCAACGAAATGGCTATAATAACCATTGAGGCTTAAGAAACCTTGTAATTGCTTAATATTGGTAGTAGTACATTAATTTTGAATAGCAATCACCTTCTTCGGATCAATATCCTCTTTAAATATCAAAACAATATGTCCCAAATACGTGAAAAATGATTGTCCAAAATCACAGTTGAGTGATTTGGAAAAAATGAATTATCTTTCATAATTCCTAACATTTGATCGAATTGTTGAAAGTGAAGTTCTCTAGAACAGTAGTCGATTAGGGTATCATCAAAAAGTATGAGTACAAATTTTCGTAGAACAAGTTGGAACATTTCATTCATTTTTGCTTAAAATAATGAAGGAGCATTTGATAGCTTAAACAATACTACTAAAAGTTCATAATGCCTTTCATGCGTTCTAAATGTTGTTTTCTCAATATCATCTAAATGCCTACACAATTAGTGATACGAAACATAGATATCCAATTTGGAAAAAAAAACTAAAACATCATCAAGCTCTTTTAATAACTCCTCGACGATAGGAGTCAGAATTATGTCTTTCATTTTCACTACACTAAATGCCATTTAATCAACACAAAAACACCAATATTATCTTTTTTTATCAACAAAATTAGGGATGAGAATTGACTTGGATGTATAATACCTTCTACAAGCATTTCTTTAATAAGCTTTTAAGTTTCCCCTTTTTTGGAAATTGGGATATCAGTATGGCTTCACTTTAATATGTGAGGTGCCAAGAATTAATGGAATAAAATGGTCAATGGCACAAGGAGTCATACTATAAGGAACTTGAAAGATAGAGGCATGAGAAGTTAGATGGATTACAAAGCAGTAAAAATATGAGAGGGTGAATCATTGGGAATTTAAGGATTTTGGGACTTAGTAATGCATTAATAGAAATATAAAATAGTGTAGCAATGGCTACAGTTTGTTCACTACGTCAAATTTGAGCTATGGAATTATGACTGAAGGCAACTTGTTTAATGCCATAAAGAGTGACCAAGGTTCCGGACAAAATTGGTCCAATGATAGTTAACCATTTACACCAAAAACCAAGCATGCACTATGTAACGGAAATAAATAGAAATTAATAAAGAAAATAATGTTACCTAAAGTTATTTTCATTTAAAAGTAAAGACTAGTGCATGTCAAAGTATCTACATTACCCATTGTAACATTTAAATGACTTGATTATTGAATTGGCAACCTAAAAATTGAGCAACCCTAATTTGCGTAAAATTATGTATAGAGCCTCTGTCTACTAGAATAACCACTAGCTTACTAAGAATGAAGCCTTCCAATCATAAAGTGATAGGAACAAAATGATCCTTAAAAACATATAGAGAAGTTAAAGGAACTTTGATAGAATCAGTCTTGACGGTGATAGTAGGGGAAGTTGGTTACAGTTCGACCAATGGATCAGGTGGTATTTCAACCAAGACATAATCATTAGATTCATTTGCTACAAGGTGGTGAAATTGGACCTTCTTGCATTTGCGCCTCATCATAATTGAAACACAACCCTTTTTTATTAGCAAGCCTCCATTTTAGTAGGAGCTAATCTGTAACATCCCGATACCTATGTTAAGGCTAGAATAGTAATTTATAAGAAAGTATTGTGAAATTAGGAAAAAGCACATCATGCATAAATTAATTGTGACATATACATTTATTTTGCACATTCATGTGATTGTACATGCATTCATTGGCATTTCCTGGTAAATTTGATTTATAAGTGAGAATTGTGAATTTTTTTAGCTAAAAATTTAGTTGGGGTATAATTTGATTATTTCAGATTTTTGGTAATTTTTTTCATTTTCGAAAATTTGGGGGTTTAAAAAAAAGGGACAAATGAGAAGGTGACACATGGCCCACATGCATGGGTTCCATATGTCATTGATGTGTTAAACCACGTGGTTAGGTGGCTTCCCCCTCGTTCTCTCATTGCTTCACTAAAAACACCCACATGAAAACTCCTTCCTTGTTCTGGTCACTCATCACCGAAACTCCTTCTATGCATGTTGTTTTTTGTATAACTCTCAGCTGCTGAAGAACTAGCTGAAGACTATAAATGTGCGTTGATGTTGGTTGCTAGAGATGGTTGGAAAATCTGGATTTTTGGGCTGGAATTTTTCTGCATCAAGTAAGTTTTTGTTTGTGAATAAAATTTGTTGGTGTTGTAATCTTGTGTACTTGGGTTCATGCATGAGTGATATGAAGGAAATAAATTCATAAGTGAGAGTGAATAAGAACTAAAACATGGAGAAAAATGCAGAAAATAAGGAGTAAGCATGAGGGATATCGATTTTCATGTTTATGTTTAAATCTTGGATTTTTTTGCATTGATTGTGTTGAGATGAGCTGAGATTTGATGAAGGTTTATGAAGTTAACTTCAGATAGATGTGGAAAAAAGAGGTTATGATTCTGTCCAAAATTGTTCATAAAAACAAAAAAAAATTCAGTTGTGAGAGAAAGTTGAAATTGCTGAAATATAGGTGTGAATCGATTTTTAGATGTTTGAATTTGATCTTGAGCTATGAATTGGTTTAGAGTGAGTTGAATATAAATGGAAGTGGAAAAGCATGATACACGTTCTGTTGAGAAGTGTTACTGTTCATGAAAAAGAAATTGCAGTCGATAAAGGAAGAAGAAGATGATGAATAGTGTGTTTGACATTGGTGTTTGAGTTGTAATTTTGAACTAGAGTCGTTTTGTTGCACAGCTTGAGTTTTTGGCTATAACCTTTTCATCTAAACTCCAAATGACTTGAAACTTAAACCAATAGATTCCTAAGACATTTTTCTTTCTCCCCATAAAAATTTAGAGTTATCTGAATTGATCTGAAAGTGATTGATAGGATGAAAGTGTGGAAGTCTGCTAGAATGTTTTGAATTGGAAAATTTTCATGAACATGCTTTGGTTTTCAAATGATAACTTGAGCTATAAATTTCTGAATGAGTTGATTTTTGATTCATATTAAAGAACTGAGTTTTAGCTTAGGCTGTAGCACTACCAGGGGCAGAAATCATGTCTTGTAGTTATTGAATAAACTGTATTGATTTGGGCTGAATTAGGCTGAGTTATCTTCACCAAAGTTGTAGTTTATTCTCTTAACTTTAAATTGGTATAAATTTTGAAATTTTTTGATGTTTGAGCTAACATATATGAGTTGTACAATTAGAGAGTATGATCATGTACTAGCCAAAAGTTCAAATGTGCATAGTCTAAGGTATTTTGGGCATAACTCATTGAATACTGAATCAAATTGGATTATCTTGACATTATTAGAATCTTGAGACACTTTAGAACAACTTTTCAGAAGGAAGTGTTGCCTAATTTTGTCATTTACCCTACCAGATTAATTATGCAAAATTGACCTGAAATCATATGGGTAGAAAATCTGAAGTGGTCAATTAAGTTATGTAATGAATTTCACATATGCTTTATTATGGTCCAAATTATAAATACAAATGATGTTTAGGAGGGCTTTGATATCTGATCAATTTGATGATGAGAGTTATAATTAGATACCCAGAATTGTCATTGAATATGCGTTGTGCATACTTTCTATACATTGATGTGCATAAAAGAACACTTGTACATTTGTGCAAAAATGTGATATTTGTGAATGTGTTGTGTATGGTTTAAAGGAGCACATCGGACATCAGTCGGACATTGCCATACCATCCAGGCAGTAGCTTCGTGAAGCGTACTGTAAGTCAACCTAGATGATTTCCTAGGATTGATTTGATTTGAATTTAATTTAATTTATTACACTTCCAATATTATTGAGCTGTTTGTGAGTTGTTTCTAGATTTCAGACTTGAGGTCCGAGGAGTTTAATGGTTGGGCATGTATTGGGAGTATTTTGATTTTGATATGAATTTGATGAATTTAATTTGATTTGTTAAACTTTCAATTATTGAACTGTTACGATTGTTTCTGAATTCCGGACTTAAAGTCCTATGAGTATATATTTGGGACTATATTGGAAGTGTTGTGATTTGTTTGATAATTTTGATTGTATTATGCTATGTAAATTCTCAATGAAAGTTGAATGCCGGACTTAGGTCCGATGACTGTGAAATCTTGCCTGAGCATTTGTATAAGATTGTGATATATGAGATTTTCTGAAATTATTGCATTTTATAAAATGCATGCTCAGATAAAGGCGTTGTGACTTGAGTTGCCAGTATAAAGCACTTGCACGTAGAGCTTTGCTCCGTCATATATGATTTGGCACATAGAGTTATGCTCCGTGATATATGTTTCTGACTATGTATATGTGATAGGCACTCGGTCACAACATTAATAATGAATGTGGAGTCTCATATGCATCTGTATGTGTTTATATATGATCTGATTCACATTGATGAAATCATGTACCATGACAGTGCGAGTATTTGACATATTCATATTCTGTATGTAATTTTTGTATGTAAATCCGGTGAAATCATCAATGATGGTTTACTAATTGAGTTCGCAAAACTCATAAAAATTGCAATGTGATTTTTCAGGTACGAGACAGGAGACTTAGTGTTTATTCTAGATTAGAAGAACGTTTTGGACTAAGTTATGGCTCAGAGGTCTGCTAGCTGACGTCAGAGAGTTATAGCTTTATGTTGTAGTTTTTGCTTAAATCTGTATAAGGTTTTGTAAATATTTGTTTGATGGAGACAGTGTAAATAGTTGTGAATGAATGCAATGAATGGTTTTAAAATTTGATGATTTCTGATTATGTTAGATGATGCCATGTATAAGTTAGATATGCTTTTGCTCTAACATGCCATTATCATAGGATATGTACTTGAATATTCTTGAATGTTTGGGTATGTACCTTGTGGTAGTGGGATGTTGCAAAATCTTTTGATAATTATTATGGTTATGATGTTTAAGATTGGCAATTTGGGAAAAATTAATTGGGGATAAGAAATAAGGGTTTGGTGATTTAGGTTTTTGGGTAAAGGAGTATAAGATTGAACAATTTGACTTTTGGGAAATGAACGGAGAGGTTAGGAATAAGCTAATTTCTCTTCAGTTAACCTTGTTATATCTATTACTTCATGTAGGAAAATGCGTTTTAACAAGTAAAGTTCTTGTTTAATTTAATCACAAAGCCTTGAAATAAAACAATTCAAAATGTTGTTGTTAGTCACCCTTGGAGTGTGAGTGGAGAGGGACTCAAATTCTTTCATATAGGCAATGACATTAGATGTTTGGCAAAGTTTATATAAGATGGTTTCATGATTAGTCAAGGTTAAGGGGCCAAATCGTAAGGTCCTTAGGAAAAAATTCCTAAGTGGAGAGCTAATGAGTGGAATACATCCACTGATATCATTTAAGGGGCAATCCACCTATACAGATGGCAACTATAGTAATTTTTTTTTACCAGGGAGGTGTTGTGGTAAAGGAAAAATCGTTCAATTTGGAATAACCAACCAATGAAACTTTATCCTGTGAAGAAGGGAATCTCGAGTTTAGGTAATCTAGGTTGGGAGTTTTAGAATAGTTCAGCAAGTGTGGAAGGAAAAAGGGTATTTCAAGGAGAAGCTTGATTAGAGTTGGCAAACGGTGATTCTAATGAATAAGAATGGATGATTAAAAAGAATGATCTAGGGAGCAAAGGGGTTGAACAGGACTAATGGTTCATCTCCCTATGATTTAATATATGGAAAATGCCTTCCAAGGATTTTTTTTTAATAATTTTAGTATAGGAGCCATTTTTAGCAACATCGTCGGAATGTTGCTTAATAGTTATGACAACTTCTTTCAATTCTTTAGATAGACTAGTAATGAAGTCTTCCAATGCCTTATATCTAGTTATTAAGCATTATATCATCTGTTAATAAAAACATCTAATATTCAGTTTTTGGTTATAGCTAATTGAAAAATATTACATAATTAAGAAGAATAGATGAATTAAGAAGAAAAGAATTGAAAGAAGGAAGAAGAGAAGAAGGACAGAGAAGAGAAACAAGACATGAAATAAGTTGTTTTCTTTCTGTAAACAAAGGCATTCTCTACCTGAATTCTGTTAGAGATATTACAACTCATCAATCTAGATTTTTAATTTACAAAATGGCTACATATTTAATCAGTAGTTTTAAATATAGTCCTTGAGATGTAATAGTTTCTAGGCCTATAACAATGAAATACGCTTGAATTGTAAAGACAGTTTAATATGGATTGATGTTGCTAGCAATCAAATTAAGAAATAAAGTTTTTGTTTTAGATATATCTCTTCCTCTTCCCGAATTTTGGATAATCTGACTTGAATCATCTTAGTACAATAATATTAGTAAGAGCAATGTTCCTCCACTTGTGAAATTGCAATAGTGGAAAGAATAAGTGGATATGAGTTGCAAAAATTAGAGGAAAATATTAGGAAACTTACGAAGTCACCAACATGTAGTGAGAAATTAACGTATAATCAAAATTAAATAGAGAGGAATGAATGAGGAGTGAGATGAAGATAATATTAGAGCAAATCGTTCTCCAAAAAATTTAATGGTTGCAAGTAATGAATTACAAATATTATAGTGAAATTTTCTTCTAAAAATGTCATCTACATGGCATCTACAAAATTTAGTAAAATAGATTTTCAAGTAATTAAAGGAGAAAAGGTTAAAAATTAGATGTATATGTATAAGCAATTTTTTATTCAAATGGCTCAAAAGTGGTATCAATTCTACTTTAAAAGCATATTGAACTATGAATCATTAAGATGGAGGGAGTTTATGCTAGTGTTGACTCAGATCTTACAAGGAAAATTTTTTAGGATCCAAGAGGTGATTTTAAGGAGTTGAAGTAAGAAAAGTCAATATAAGAGTATATGATAAAGTTTGAACAATATTTAAGTAACTTATTATATATTACTATGCATATAAATAAATGATTGGATTTTCTCTTAATAAATGTTTCTTTAGAGTCTTTTAGTTAGACTACATCCTTATTTTTCTTTACAAGGTTATATGACAAACTTGTATCCCTTTTTTCTTCAAAATCTTTTAGGTGCCATATGAAAGTCCTACAACTTTGATATTAAAGATGTTCTATACCCATACCTTCTCATACTTCTATGACACCTAGTAATCTTGACTTTCTATATTTCTTCCTTGCTTGATCCTATAACTTGGTGCATCTTACTTGATAAATTCTTGAAAAAAATGATAAATATTATTATATATTTCATTAATACCATGCAAGAGATTAGCATAAGAAAGAGATCGATTTTTTTCATTTAAATTACTAAAGACGCCCTCTTATCTTTCAATGTGTTCATCTCCTTATCCTCCATTGGTTTCTTGTTACACTTTAATAATAATTTTTATCACACACACCTCAAGATCCACTCTTGTCTTACGTAGTAAGGATTAACTAATCTATCCAATCTAAAAACTCTAAATTCTTATATGAATTTGCTAACTGATCAATTTTAGATTCCATTCTCTCAAACCTCTTAGAATTCACATCAACTAATCTCTCAACAAGTAAATCCCAAATTGGTTTGTTTTTCTTGTTGCAATGGGTATCTTTATTAAATTCACAAGATTATTTATTAGATCTAATATTTGAAAATTTACTTGATTTCCTTAATTATCCCAAACAATTTTTGGATAATATCCCCACCTTAACTTATACATGTTATAAGAATTATTTTGAACTTGTTGAAAGATCTCCCAATGGACAACTTATTCAATTGGTTTGATAAAGGGATTGTCAACTTGACAGTCATCGATGTTATGTCCTCCCCTGTACTATTAACACCACATTACTTGTGTCGATGTTGTTGCTCCATTCAAGTTATTAATTATTCCCATTATTACTCCCAATTGAGTTGCCAATATGGTAATCACATGCATATTGTGTATACCATTGTTTTATACCCTGGTCTTACTTGGTTATCACTAATAATTATGCATTGTCATCTCCTCAATTAGCTATATGATAGGTTTAAAGTCTTTTTATTCAAAGTTATCCTAACTATAACATTGATCACCTATTGAATAGTCCAAACCATTATAAAAAATATGGGCTTACAATCATATAAGAAACTCATTGTATAGGTACCTTCTAAGTAGATTATTACATTATAGAACGCCTTATTATAATATTGTACATAAGAAAAGATGTCATTTCGTAACTTTATAATCTTTACTAGTGGTAAGTATTTTGCCAAGAACTTCTCTACTATATTCTCTAGTATAGTGATTGAAGATGTATGTAATGTCTTAAACCACTATTTTACAAGATCCCTTAATTATGGAAACAACCTTAACCTTATGAAATTTTTGGTTATTCCATTAATCTTGAAAGTGTCATATATCTCCAAGAAATTGGTGATATGTGCATTGAGATCTTCATTTGGTAATCCATTAGATTGTACACGTTATTGCAATATCATTAGTCATAATCATGCAAGTAATAATGAGAAGCAATACAATATAATAAAATACCTAAACTATAATTACCCTTAACATTTTCTTATATCCTTGATTTAGTTATTTAGAGAATATATGATTGGATTAGTGAAATGTCTTAATGTGTGAATTACTTTTTAGTACAATCACATATCTCTAGAATGATTAACCAATATCTTTATCAAATTAACACATCTAAGAATGCCTTCATATTTTTGAAATTTCATAAAGTTCACGCTAATATTAGAAGCATCATGCAGGCTTATTCCTAATATCCTATTCAATTCTCAATATTGGCATCTAAGTTGGTCCACACGTAAGTTCTTCCAATAACATCTACATGTAAATTCATAATAGGCTTAAGCTTTCACATATAACTAACTAGAATTAATAATAATACCAACATTTTCCAAGTACATAACTTTTAATATAAAAATTGAAATTAATCCTTAAAAGTATAAACCAGGGTTCCTTCTCATCTGGGCATACAGAATTTAGCCAATGATCATCCTTGAATAAATTTATATCATAAACACAGTATGGGAGATGGGCAAGTCTCATATTATATATTTTACTATTTTTTACAAATCTTTCCAAAGAATAATATAGGTTTTCACATGCTCGTGTTTTATGTTATGTATCTTTCTGATTATTATCATTCACTTGACACAATATATATTTTAGCATGTTATGTTCTTGACATTAGAGTTTATGGAAAGAATACGCCTTGGCACAAAGTCATTTATCACTCCGTGTTTAGCTAGAGTCAAGTTTTTTTCTTATTTTTTTTGTTACAAACCATCCAATCCGTAGCCAACATCCCTCCTTAAACAACTTCTTAACAATTACCTAAAAGATAATATTAACCAATTAACTCAAGGTAATTTGCATAAAATAATATAGCAAAATACTAAGTAAAATATATTTATATTATATAAATTAGCCTACAATCGAGCCAAGGCTAAGCACTTGTTATCATAATTCAAAAAAATAATATAAAGTACCAAAATTCTTATTAATAATCTCACTGATAACAAAATATATCTATATCATATATATATTAACCTATAATTGAGCCAAGGCTAAGCACTTATATCGTAACTCAACAAAATAATATAAAATACGAAAATTTTCATTAATCATCTCATTGATAACAAGTCAAATTAATCATTCATTAGTAAATTCCAACACATTCAATAAATAAAATTCTCCAAATTCTACTACAATATAGGAATCATTTATCTAGTACATAGCTCAATCCGCTTATATATTCTCAAGCTCCAACAATATTGACTCCTCACTTGGAACTGTACAAAGTGGGATAGAATATTGCTAATTAGTTTTAAAAAATAGAACAAGTAAATAAGATGAAAATATTCTCATCTATATCACTACGTTAAGAACTACATCACTGCACCTAAATGGTACTTGTAGCATCCTACTCCCGCAAGACCCAAATCCGATATCGGTGGGTGATATCCGAGTCTGTGCCCTGCGAAGGTGGCGTGTTAGATCACTTAATCAGTCAAAAATCGGTATAATTTTTTTTAATACAATCAAACATATGCGGAAGTTAATATTCAATTTTGGCCCACTTTCATTCATAACATCTTCAATCAACACATTACAATTCAATATAATTTCAATAACCAATTGGGACCCATTACAAATACAAAACACTATTCTATAGAAATTGTGGAATACAAATTTATACAAGAATAGGAGAACACTAATGCAGATGCGTACTGATCCTGACCTCTATCTTTCCCTTGCATGCAGTAATTATACTCCTGTTTGCCTAACGGGGTATTCTTCTAAGTCTTGGAAAAATAATTACAAATTTTGAGTGAGTTTTGCGAACTTAATGAGTGATCATCATCGATGGCTCACCCAGTCACATAACACATAATCACTTTCACAATGTTTCACACTTCACATTCAATAGATATAATCACTCATATTATGCATATGCAGTGCACATGAAATCACTTTCTATTTGTTACTTTGTTGTGACCAAGTAGCTAAATTGTCCTATATAGGGCTCATTGATAACTGTCCCTTATCCGCTTGGGGGATATAGGGCTCATTAAACGTTGAGCCTGAGGCTTTGATTCACTTTTGAGCTCTAAGCTCATTTTCACTCGTTGAACTTTAAGCTTTGATCGATGGCTACTCTGGTCACAACAGCCATTATGTTTCATGAAATGAAATGCATCAGTCACATTTGAATGATCCACATTCACTCACATTCACATATCATCGGACCATAGTCCGGCATTCAACATTAGAGTTGAGTATCACTTTTCATTTACATGCAAATGCACATTCAAAACACATTTGTCATCAGACTGGGGTCCGACATTTAACAATCATAATGTGAACACTTATTTCGTCTCATTCACATACAAGTAGCACTTCAATATTTCATTCATACATCACATTCATCATATTTTCTGTCTGGAAATGATCACAATCAATCAAATTCATATAATGATTCAGTAGTCAATTAATACAAAATTCAAATAACAAACAATAAAGTGAGACCATCTCGGTCTACTCACAGTACGCTCCAGTTTAGCGTTCGCTTCCAAATTCTAAAAACCCCTTAAAGTGGATGTTCTAACTTGGTGTAGCTCCAAACTTTTCAAAATCTCACTTAACCCTAGCTCCCAAGCATCTCACATTCTTCATCTTCTAAAGGTGGTAGGATTGGGTTCTTAAATGACAAAGTGAAGAAGAAGAAGATGATAGCAAAGTGATGGTGGTAAATGGAGGCAAGAACAAGCTCCAATGTTGGTGGGGTGAGATGAGAATGTCGTAGATGAAGAAGAAGAGTAGAGAAATTACAAAAGATGAGAGTAAGTGAGGAAGGTGAAATACAATTAAAAGAAATGATAAGGTTTTTATTTCTTAACACTTTCGTGGGTTAAGACATAAGGTGTGGCAAGTGACCTTGGTCTCTCTTAGGTCTTTTATTAACTAGTCCATTTGTCTCCAATTCTTGCTCCAATTGCCTTCCAATTTTCAATGACACTTGTCTATAATTTCCAGTCATTAATCAAAAATTTCCATTGCCATTAAACAGTAATTTCTACCACCTTTATAACAATTGTTTTTCCATTTGGCATTTTTCGTAGTCCAAAAATTATCCCAAATTCTCATAAATTTTCCTAAAATTCTCCAAAATTTCTAAATCATCCATTTCACTTTCCAATCAATTTTCAACACATACCAACCAAAATTATCAATGACAATCACATTTATAAACAATTTTATCTGGAATGCCAATGAATGCATGCACAGTCATTTCAATGAGCAACATTTCACTATTCGCTTGTATGCGTATGTCATATTATACATGAGCATGAAAATGCAAATTCTAAGCTCTCATTGAACACTCTTATTTACTATTCTAACCTCCCCGTAAGTAACAGGATGTTACAACTCTCCCCCCTAAAGAAATTTTGTCTTCGAAATTTTTACCTATTTGCTTGAACAGGTGGGGATATTGTCTCCTCATATGCTCCTCTATCTCCCATTTAACTGTCATCACCCAAATACTTTCTTCCACTTGACTGTAGTCAATGGAATTACTTGGTATGTCAATCACTTATTTAATCATTTTCTTTCTTAACTAGTTCCTCAATATATATCTCAGATTACTCACTATTTTCACTTCCTGTGTCGACAATACATCTTTGTCAAATCATATTAATATTTCTTAGCCTACTCACATATCACACATTATGGATCTGATCATCTTTTTTTTTTGTAACACTAACTCATAATAATTTCGTACAGACCAATTCATATCGGGCTTAATCTATCCTTCTTCCTAATTTGAGCACATCTTGTACTCAATGTGAGCACACCTTGGCAAGGTGATACTCTAAGAGACAATTCATCTTTTTCACTTGCTATTTTACATCTCTTTAGTGTTAATACATTTAACTCTTAAGTCTATCTCACTATATTCCACAACTTCGATGTGATCCACCAAAATTCATTCGTCTTTCATAAACCACTTTATTCTTATTATAGATTCATTTCGCTCATCAATAGTAACTCGAATCAATTTTGGCCTTCAACTGTTTTTTTTTTAGCTCTTCATTTCAATGTAGGGGCGAACGACTCTTTTTTATTGTATTGCACCTTATAGAGTATTCTAATGATATCACTATGATAATGATTGTTATGCTCAAAGTCACTTAAAACTATACATTGATCTCATATTCCTATGAACTCCAAAATATAAGCTTTAAGCATATCTCAAACAGTTAAGACTGTTGGCAACTTACACATACAGTCACTTGGTTCAATATCCTTAGCTTTTAAATGCTAGTCCGGCGTATTCCTACTAGGATGTATCACTTAGGTCACCATTAATTTGCACTTTATCCAAAAATCTCTTTTCTTAATTATCTTTATCATGTACACCTACCCCTCACTGCAATCCCAAAGTAACATTTTTCCCATTTGGACTCAAAATTCATTTTCATTTTAACTTCCTTAATAAAATTCACAATTCTTGATCCTCAATTTGGGCTATGTTAATTCTTTCATGTGAAATTGTTCTTAAATTTCAATAGCTAATAGTACTTTTAATTGCCCAAAAGTTAACTCGACATTTTATGCTTTTTATGAAACTAGATCGGTAACCTCAATGTCTAAATTTATGATACACTGCTATTGCATTTTCTGTTCAATACATCATATTACAACATTGACTTTCCTAGGAACTACTCATTTGTATATCATAATCTTCCAATAACTCTATCCATTGTCTTAGTCTCATTTTCATTTCTTTCAAGCTCACTAATTATCTCTTACTTTAATAATCCGTATGAAATCCGAAATGTTTCACTATACTTATAATGTCTCCAAGCTTCTCAATGCAATTACTATTGTAGCAATTCCTAAATCATGTATCAAAATTCAGCCTATAAAGCTTAAACTGTCTCCATGCATAAGAAATCATTTGATTATGCTACATTGGATTTTATCCTAATCTCTTATACAAAAATCACTGTATACTACAGAATCTCCAAATTCAAATGATATAGTTATCATTGATGTTATACTTCCTCAAAATTCTCTTTACATTCACCAGTCATATGATTTACATATTTTTCCTCATACATTTTTGTCAAAGAGCTAAGATCAGTAAAATCTCTTTACAATTTTTGGTAGTGTCTAATTTCCAACAAATTTTGAAAATTTTTAGATCTCTCATATATACCTTGGAGCTTCTCACTTAATCATTTCCTCTATTTTCTTGGGTTTCCCAATATGCCATGTTTAGATATTATACAACCCAACATTTTTTTCAATCAAGCTAAGATTTCCTCAATTATTTAAAATATACTTCTTAAATGTTCTAATGCATTCAATATCTCATTTCTGATCATTGTCACTAATTGATCTGATTCTGCTTGGATCACTTTAATTTTCAATGTCATGATACTGTCAGAGGCATTGTTAACTCAATGTACGCATGATTAGTTATCATGATTCCTTAAGTAACTAATTCCTCAATGAGGTAATAATCTCTTATATCATTTTCAGTTTTTCCATTTGATTTCTTTTCTCACATAATTTTCTCCATTCATTCAATTCCCTCTTATTTCACATTGACTTATTCAAATGCCTATTCATTCGTACTAGTTTCTCCACATATTTCAATCTATTTGAAAAACATCACTTTCAATGTTGATAACACATTCCTCATATTCAATTTGTATCTCCTCAATTCATGAATCCACTCGTGTAATTGGATACTTTACATCAAACCAAATGCATACACCTTCAGTAATACATTCTACATCTTAGGCTTGAGTCTCCTTTAGGATTAGGACTCCAATATCATTTCTGATTTATTCCTTCATTGGTAATTCTTAAAAATATACTATCTGATCTGCTTAATCTAATTCAGTGAAATTCTTCTTCGAAAGAAGATTTCTTATTTCAATCATCTATATTATTCATGTACCCTTTACCAATCAACTTTTTCCATCATTGCTTATTAGCCATTTTTGGTATCTCAAAAAATCACTCTCTATCATCTCTTACTAGTTATAACATTATATTTACCAAAACTCAATGAAGTATTAGACATGTTTATTGACACATATGCTTAGGTGTGTATCATCAAGGTCATCCCATTTTATCCAGAGCTTTAGTTCTGACAATCACTAATTTATATCTTACTCTAATGCTACTTTGATCTCAATTGATTCTAGACAACATTTCTATCCTTGTTCCTGCCCATGATTGGGGTATCCCTACACGATTGTGACAGAAACCTATTTTTGTCAGGCCACTATCACGCCCTACACTTTCTTCCTCTCATTATCAAACATACTAACACCAATTTTCCTCCAATTTTCTAGAATTTACCTCTTCCGAGGCTACTTCATTTCATAATGAGTTAACTACCATATTGAGTGCATCAGTTCTTCTCATTTGATTCATCATCTTTTCTTTATCTCATTCATACTTAAAATCCTCTCTTATATGCATTTCTAACTTTCTCCTTACTCTACATCATTCATTTCTTATTAAGTTATTTGTGACTATTTCATTCCCTTTTTACTCTTACCTCGTTTCCATCTCATTTCCTATTGTCATTTATTCATCTTACACACACACACACACACACACACACACACACACATATATATATATATATATTCGCAATCCATTCAGAGTTATAGATGCATATTCATCTTGAAATTCTGATCTCAATATCGCAGACATATTACTACGCTAAATCCTAACTCTTATCACATTTATCCGACATTCATTTCAAGTCCAAGTCTAACCTTTCAAATTCATAGAAAATTTTATTTTCTTTCAACCTGACTTGTACACTTTAAATCTCATCATTCATGTTTCTATCACTTCTTTCCTCAATCAGTTTATGACAATGAATTCACATCTATTTCACTTGCAAGGACATCTCACCACAGTACAATTTTGATGTCGTATTCAATAATACATCCACCAATACAAATACGTTGATTCATTATCTATCACCTTTACCCATATATTATTTCTTATTTCTAAATATCCACAAGCTCCAATTTTTCACATTATGACATATCATCACTTTTTTCACTATTTCTATCAGCTTAAACACTTAACACATGCTCATAAGATTCAGACTAGGGATCAGTTGTCACTGTTTGCTATAACATGACTTAAATGCATGTAACTTGACACATATTTCAGAAAATGTGATATGTGTTTAATTTTTTATATATTTAATTATTTACACTTAGCGATTAATGATACAAAAATGCTTAAGATACTCGTTTTAATTCATATTTGACTTTAGGTACAATTTGGAAGCAAAGAAATTAAAGTTAGTTGAAAGCACCCTATTTGGGACATTTTTCGAAGATCAATACTCGCTTGTTTTCATAGAGTGAGACAAAGAAAATCAAAAGACGAAAAAGGAAGACAAAGAAGAAGAAAAATTTAAATGCAAGTAGCTATAAAAAAAGAAGGCTGGAAGACCCAAAACGGCAGTGCTGCATGTTGAGGAAGGCTCGTGTTGTCTGCGTTTCGGTAAAACGCAGGCTAAGGCAGTTGAGAGGAGCAGCAGGGTTTAAGAGAAGTTGCAAATTAAATTGTCACATCAGAAGCAACAGGAACAAGACATAGAGGAGGCAATAAGAAGCGGCGCAGGCGCAGGTGAGGGCTGCGACTTGGAGGGCTGACGTTGGCTTGGCTTGCGGCTTAGTGAAGCTCCAGCAATAGTGCAGATGTGCGGTGCAATAGCTAGGTGAATGAGAAGGAGCACACGCACACGCAGAGGAGCAAAGGGTTTTTAAAGATTGCAAAACTTAATTGTCAAATCGGTGGAACAGTAGGCGCTACAGGAATCAATCAACAGTAGGCGCAGGGCAGGCTAGATGAGAGGAGAGCTGTGGCAGTGAATAATAAATTAAGGGATTTTTTTAGGGGATTTATAGGGACTGAAGCATTTTTTTGAGAAATATTCATGAAGGACTAGACATTTCGACGCCGGTTCGGAGGTGACATCGACGTCGATGACTCGGGTTAAGTATTTTTTATTATTTTGTTGTTTCTTTCTCTCATTAGGAATTGATTGTATTATCTTATTTTAATTGATTTGGGTATTGTGTATGGATAATCGAATTTTTGTTATTATTCGGTTATTTGTGTATGAACCCATTGGGTATTGTGAATTGATGATTTTAATGCTTTCATTGAATCGTTAATTTCGAACCCATTACTAGAATTTTGATATAATCTGTAATTGTTATGTTGAAATTCATGTGTACCAACTGATGATTCGTAATTATTAGGGATAATATGACCTAGGTTAAATGACGCGTCGTATGTAATTGTTGCCTTGATTAATCGATTTTTTAATTCGTAATGCTACTGCCTAATTAAATCTAGAAATTGTATCCTGAGTTGTTCGGTGGTTAAGTTTAATTAACAATCGTATCTTGATTAAATAAAACCTAAGGGAAAACTTGGGTTAATTTTTAACCCACAATTAATAGTTATCAAGAGAGGTTAAAGAACAGCAAATTAATAAAATATGCTTAATTAGGGTGTAGGCCGAGATTGAACCAAAGAACCGGGTCCCTATCGAATTCCCCACTTTTATCATTTTTGCATGTTTTCTTTAATTTGTTTTTATTAGTTAGTTTAATTTTATTTTATTCTTTAAAAATCCAAAACTCCCCTTTGTTCCTAAACACTAGTTAATTTCATTCCATAAACTTTACATACACTCTTTGTGGGATCGACCTCGACTTGCCACTGCTATAGTAGTAGTCTAGTTATTTTATTTTGACTAACGTAACGACGAGCGGTTATGTAGGGTCCGTGAACTCGGGCCATGCGACCGCTACTGTAGAGCCCGGCCTCCACCGCCATCACTCCAGGTATTGTCCTCTTTAGTTCAGGGGTGAGCCACGGCTTGAACCCAAGACCTCAAGATTTTGTTCCACTTTAAGTGGACGCCTCTTACCATTGAGCCATTCCACTTAAAGTGGAACAAAACCTTGAGGTCTTGGATTCGAGTCGTGGCTCACCCCTGAACTAAAGAGGACAATACTTGGAGTGATGGCGGTAGAGGCCGGGCTCTATAGTAGCGGTCGCGTGGCCCGAGTTCACGGACCCTACATAAAAAGGTGCCTTTTTAATGTAG
>JANZLD010190388.1:0-18941 GCA_026413575.1 Erythroxylum carthagenense
TACTTACTAATTCCAAGACTCATCATAAATATATCTATATATGTACACATAATTAAATCAATTAAAGCAGAAATAAAATAAATTAAATAAACCAATAAATAAAAAAAATTTCGGGGCCCAACATTATGACTCCTGTGAGGTCCCAAGTGGCTTAATGGTGTGTTTCTATAGTAAAGTAATATTGATGTGTTTCCTACTGAGAGAAATTAACTCCAACTTAATGAGCTTTAACTTTTTTAGCATTTGTAAATTATATGTCCAATCATTACCATATTAAGCCCCTTTTGGATTGCCTCGTTAAAGTTAAGGTGCTTTATGTGATCATTTAAGAATCTAAATGGGGCTTCCTCATCTTGTCAATTAACCTTATATAAGTAGCAATAGGGGAGTGGTTAGATGTGAAATGATTGCATAATTTAGAAAACTTAAGATGGAAAGTAAAAAGTCATTATAAATTAACAAGGAATTTCTCAAGTTTCCTTTACAGGAACCTTCTTCTAGTTTGTTTATTACTAAGTAAAGAGATTACCAATATATCTTAAGTCAACTAAGCCTAAGTTCCTGGTAAAGTTTGCAAGATCTATATTTTTGAGCTTCAAGCTAGAATTGTATCATCAGACTCATGAGGATAAAGGATGCAATTGGAGTCTCTAAAAAGTATCAAGGGGATGGAGATGTTGGCTCCCAAAGAAGCTAGGTTAGTGTACAAATTTTCCCTTTAAAACTGGAAATTGGATGCATAGATTGTAATAATGGCAATGGATATTTTGGGTTGAATAAGACATATCTCACAATGGAGAAATTTATATGAGCAACTCCATTTTTGTAACTGGAAAACTCGAGGATCTAAAGAGATGGTGACCATCCCTTTGTAGTGTGAATCATGATTTCTCAATGTGATCTAGTCTTTGCTTAAGAACAAAGACCTTTATTAAAGATATCATTTTTATTTTAGTTTCAAACATACAGAAAAAATAGTCTCTGAAGGACCAAAAAAAATCCTTTTAAAGGCATGTTTGATTGGGTTGTCTCTTACATTCCACATAATGAAATTCATTTAGATTGAGTGGAGCCATGTTTCTTCTTCTTGCCCTTTTTCCATATGGCCCTTTTACTAGTACTAGGATCTATGCTCTCAATCGTATTGGTCTTTTCACCAGAGAACCTACTTCCCTATCTTTCAATGCAAATAAATCTCAAACATTGGGATGAGTATCGGGTTTTAAGAGCTCTTTATGAGGCATTATTAGAGGTGTGGATGCCCTTAGAATCAATCATATACTCAATTGAAAAATTAGGCATTTTACTAGGTTTTGCCAATTGGTCCTTTATTTCTACACTTATTTGGTTTTTTGACTTTAGTAAGTTTATAGATTGAGGTGTAAGGTCAAAGTTATCCTTGTGAGAATTTGAGTCAACCAAAATATAATTCCTTACCTGAATTTCATTTTATTGGTCCACAAATAGGGATTCTTCAATAGGATTTTTGGCCTTTTTGCTTTAGGGAGCCACTGTTTGGTTGTGCCTTTTAGGGAAGGTTTCCGCACATATTTAATGGGTATGGAGTCTTCCACTAGGTTTCTTAGATCATCGGGTTTCAAGATACTAATGTCTTTAGGAAGCTCCTTGCAATTTCAACTTCAACGTATACAAATGCTTATCCAATTCACTTTATTTTGGTAGTATTTTCATCTGAGTCTAGTGGTTTGCCAAGCCTACTAACTATATAACTCATGCTTTCTAAGGACCTATATTCTAAAAGGACTCTATGGAAGTTTGCCAAAATTGGAACATTAGTACTACAGGATTTGTCCAAGGAGATATCGAGTCTCCACTTTTGGATGAATAGGGGAAAACTTTGAATATATGAAACCCAACTTCTAGTATCTTTTTTAGCTTTGAACTCAAAGGAGAATTTGAAGAAAAAGAAGAACACTTCTGGATCAACACAATCTCAATTGGTAACTTACAAAATAAATTAAGTTCAAGCCTTTAGTTTGAACACACCTAATGCTTGAGCCTAAGCCCTAAAATCAAGAAAAAAATATAACTATCTTTCCTTTTACTTATGTTTATATGCATGCATGAACAAAATGGTGAATAGAGAGAGAGTGTGAGGGCCTAATAAATTTCTTAATAAAAATTCTTTTTAAAACCCTAATTAATCAAATCCTTTTGAAAAATTTAGCCCTTTCTTTCAAGGTTTCTTCTACCCTTTCAAATGAAATGTCTTTTACATTATTGTCTCTTATTCTTCTTTATTAAATTTATTTGCATTTAAAGCCCTGTGACACTATCTAAGGAATTATAAGAATTGTATTTTAAGTTATAGGTAAAACTATAAATCCTTAGGCATTTATCCACATGCTTTAAATTTTATTTCAATTCGTAGACATCTCTCTAGGTATTTATTATAATCCTTAGGTAAAAATATAAAATCCTAAGCATTCATCACATCACATCTTTTCTTTCTTTAGTATGTTTTTATTTACAACACATTTAGTTAATTTTCAAAAATATCCAAAATTTCAAAACCTCTTTAAACATCAGTAACCATTTAGATGGATAAAATAGGGTTCCTAACATCTTAACTATTTTACAATTAGACCTCAAACCCATTTTACTGGTTTAGGATCTTTTTAATACATTTTGCTTCAAGTTTATCTATATCATTCCTTAATAAGGTATAATGATGACTTCATTGAATATTGTATTTAGCATTCAGTCCCATCTTAATTTTTGGAAGTTTAAATAATGATAGTGACACTTATTAAGTGGAAGCTCTTTTCTACTTTATGAAATTATGTTTAATAAGGAAACTACATAGTTATTTAAGATTGGTTGGTTAATTGGGCTAATAAAATAAATTCTCAACATAAAAAAATGACCAAGATAATTTTGTTCAATAGTATCATTCGTATCTGCTGCTTATTTATGTATACAGGAATTGGCAAGATATTTATATAATCTCTAGGATATGTGACACAAACTCCTTCATATAATTCCTTTTAAGATTTGATTGATTTTATGATTATGTACATATTAAGGTAACATGTCTTCAAAGCTCCTCTTATATAATGTTTCACCATTTAAGAAGAATTTCATAGCCATTCTCCTTATTCTTTTCCTTTAATTGAAATTTTCACTAGAAGGAGACTCTTGGAATTGGACGAACCTTTTAAATAAACTTTCCTAACTTTCAAAAGAGGAAGATTGTTTCTTACATGTAATACATCAAATATACAACCTAACACTCAAAATTAATTAATATATTGAAGAAAGAAGACAAAAATAATAGTCAACAAACATAAGATGAGTCTTCAAGGATTTATAACAAATATATTAAATAAAGAAAACAAAAATAATGATAAAAAGTTATCATCAAACATAAGATGAGTCTTTAAAGATTTACAACTAATTTCCTCCAAAATGGTCAGGGTTTGCAACAACTTCTCTTTGTCAAACACATCAACACATATAAAAAGAGGTTGGAATATTTGGGATAAATGAGAAACAATTTACATGTGGAAGTCTTGATATATACCTCAAATTTAATTAGATTGCAAAATATTGAAGTTGGGTGATGTGGATGGTTGATATGGGTTCTAACTCATAAATAAAGTGAATTGGTAGTCTATATAATCCATTTTGTTAACTCCATTAATAAAAGGGACACAATTGATAATTTTAAAAATTTTAGAACTCAATTGAGAAAAAAATACATATATTCAATTAAGAAAAAACGTAAAATTGTTAAAACCAAAAATTTGTTTTATCCTTTTTATTATTTTTGTTATCTTGATGATTATATGAAGTGCTTTATCCTGTTTAGATGATATTGCTTGGATTTTTGGATTGTACTATTATTTTGGATGATTAGGATATATTGATGAATATGAAATTGTTAATTACGATGTTAGTGATAATAATGTTTAAAGCATTCAACTTATGTATTTCATTATGCAAACTACCTTTTGGGATTTATGGTTTATTGGATATTTTACACATGGATTTATATATGTTGCATAAATATGAATGTGATTTATCATATTATTGATACATTTAGGATATTGATGAAATGTATATGATACATCTAAATATGCGCCATATAGGATGTACATATGAATGTGCTTAATTTAGTGCATATACTAAGGGGGATAATAATCATGCACTTATTATGTCTTTAAATGGATCTCTTACTTATGAACAATTGTATCTTCAAGAGGAGCTTGACTTTCACATCCACAATGAGTAGAGATTTGGCTAGGACTTATTATTTTATTAGAATAAAAAATTATAGGCTTAAGCTATATGAGTTAGTCTAACCCTTTTTAATTCTAAAAGGGGGAGAGATAGTTATTATGAAAAATAGTTAGGATAAGGTAGTGCAATTTTTGGGAGAGTAAGTTGGAGATGGTAATAAATAGATAGTGAAAATGGAAAACATTTAGGCCATGGTAATACATATCGAGGGAGACTAAATATGGTAATACATATGGGTACATATGTGGATTATCCATGTTGAACATGTTATACATACGTAAAGTATAAATATATTTTACTTTGATTGATATATTTGGATAGGCTTGAAATGGTATTAATGTATTTGGTTATGCATGATATCTGTTGATGGATTTGGATAAGCATAAATGTAAGTATATGCTTGAGTGGTATAATCAAGTAAAAAGAGGAAGCTATATGGAGACACAAGTCATTAAGGGAAGTGACATAAGTTATGATTCTAACATTACTTTTCATTTAAAATATAGTTTTTATAATATTTTATTATCATAAAAATGGTAGAGATTGTTAAACTAAGCATATTCAAATTGATGGTCTTTATAAGAATGAAATATTGAACTATTAGTGAAGTTTTTAAAGTATTGATAGGCAACAATAGAGACCAATATTGTTAGATAAAGCCCAATGAAGCTTTAGAGTTGATGTTTAAAGTTTTAGATGCAATTTTAATGTTTGAAGATTTCCAAATGATGTTTCAATTGTGGATAAGTTACTTAAATTTATTTAAGTGTTGCTTGAGTGTTTCCGAGCATGTTTCAAAATACTAATGCATTAGAGAGATAGAACAGCATCATTAGACTAAATACAACATAATAATGGCCATATTTTGTTTAGATTAGTCAATCAATTGATCTCCTAATAATTTTTTTTTATGAATTTGACTGATTATTCATGCAACATAGTAGTATTCATTATTTCCCATTGATTATAGTGTGGTTGATACTAATAATTAGACCTTATACTCTAACAAGGGAGCCTATCGTAGACACAGTTGATTGGAGAGCTCAACTATAACCTTACTCACAATAAATAATTATCAAAAAATTAAATGGAGACTTTAAAAAAACACCCTCAATTTTCTAGGTAAAAGGGGTTATAAAAACTCAAACAATTTATTGATATTTAAGGAGAAGCTTTAAACTTTTTCCACAAGCTTGTTCGATTATAAAAAAAAAACTCTAAAGATGCTTACAATGGATGCCAAGCCTCAAAATAGCATCTTTAATCGTATGGAATCAAATAATGTAAATAATCCCTTAGATCTAGTAGTTTCACATAATATGAACCCATAGTTGACAATCTAGAATAATCACTTCCTATTCCCTTATCAGCTAATCTATCTCAAAATATTTCAAGGTGTTAGTAAATATTAACTCATATCTTTAGAGGAAGATGGATTATAAGATATTATCTCATATCTTTAGAGGAAAATGGATTATAACACGATTTGAAGTTATATTGTGTTGCATATGACTTATACAAACAAGCTTGCAATCTTGGAGTTTCTAAATGGAAAAGATGTTTCATGGAAGCCTTTTAGGTTGACATGATTTGGGACAAGGGCATAGCTTAAAGCTTGTTCGTTTTTGGAAATTTGATGTAAAGGTAAGTAAGTTGCAATTTAGACACGGTCATATTATAAACCATGTCTTATGTACAGAGAAGGTAGTAAGATTCACAGCCTAGGACATGTTAATGTCTTAGGCTATGACTTAGTATACAGAGAAGTGTGAGGATCCACGGTTTGACAATATAAGCATCTTAGAGATTGTGTCATGTTCTAAAGAAAGAAAATGCATGGTTGTATTAGAGTTACAATCCTAAATTTAAAGGAATAAGGATATCTTAGGAATGGCTACATTAATCACTTAATATCCTTTTGAAAAAACTCAAAAGGATTTGTTTCCGTAACGGTTGGTTGGATATAAGGATTGTGAGCAACATAATCAAGTCCATTGGGTGCCTAGTCCAATCAATGTAAACACATCTAAGTATAAGTAAAAGAATAAAGAAATAAGGTAAGGATACAAACATTAATAATTAATTAAATGGAATCAAATTAAGAAAAACTCATCAACCATGATACAAAATATCTCACCTAAGATAGAATCACTAATCTCCTAGTATCGGTATGAGTATGGAAATACTCTATTATATGCCTAAAAAGAGTTTGAGACACAAACATAAAATTGTATCAAAAGCTTGGAAAAAGGAAGTCAATTACACTAATAAAATAATGATATTAGAGATATGGTAATTAAATATAATGGATTGAGTAAAGCCTTGTATGTCGAATCATCCAACAATAATACATTTGATTCATTGTAATCTCTATAATTCTATAAAAGATAAGGACTACTCTTTCGCCATAATTTTATCAGTTCCTTAAACAAAAGTTTTTCTTTTATTCTTAATAGTGATGTAACTCATATTAGTACAATGAGTTTTATAGTTCATCAATTCAATAGATGTAGATAATTAGATAAAACTATAGTAATTGCATGACCTAAATTCTATTATAATGTTCACTGATTTCTCACTAACCTTTGAATAAAAAATAATTAAATGTATTTCATATTAGATTTCATATTCTAAAGAGATTATTAAAAAAAGTCTACTTTTAACTTTGTAATTAATCTTATCTAATAAAATAACAATTCTCCTTTTGATTATTTAAAGAGAAAAATAAACAATATATTTGAATCTCTCAAGCATCCAAAGGATATATAGTTAAGGTTAATGGATATTGCATAAAAAGGAGTATTACAGAAATCATAATGCTTATTCTTGTAAAAAAAATCTAAAAAATGAACCATTTAGAGTAGGGGAATTTCATTGGCACATTAATTTGTTCTTGATGACCAAATAAAAATGTTATATTCATAAAAGCAAAGCTGGATGAAATCATCATAGAAGGAAATCTTGAAAATGGAATAAAAATATGTCACTTATAATAAAAAATTTGGAAAGCATACTGGAATCATATATGTATGTTCACCTAAATTTTTTAAGACAAACTTGTCAGCCTAATAGCTAGGAGAATATGCAACAATATTAGCCAAAATTTGTTTATGTCAAGTATAAGTAGCTTTTTTTCAACTAATAAGGCCAATTGAATCTTTCATAACTCTATTGTTAAGTTTAGTCCAACGTTTGTCTAATGGCATGAATTCTCCTCAATAACTCTTTTCTCTTATTCCTCTTCTTTAATATTTAGAATGTCCCATATTTGGGTTGGTTATTTTTCTTATTCTCTTCTTCCTTCTAGTTAGTGTTTCTAACTACCCTAAATTGGTGTTAGTTACTTTTCTTTTTATCTTTTTCCTTTTTGATTTTGTTTGTAGATGTCCAAAATTGATATTGTTAAGTTTTCTTCTTCTTTTTCACCTTTATGAATGTGTGTTATTTTCTAAATGTGCATTTTCCACTTTAGAAGATTGCCCTTTTTGGAAATAATCCTTTCCCTTAACATTTATATATGCATTATTGACTCTATCTTGCCTTCTTTTCTCCCTCCCCTTTTTGTATTTTTAAGATTCCTAATTCAAAATTGATTTCTATTATTTTAAAATCTAGCTTTGGTGCATTACCATCATAAGAACTCCCTATTCTAGAGTGTCCAAAATCTAGATTTGGTCAATCTACAAAATTATGCCTTTGTATTTTCAAAAAAAGAAATGATTAGTAATGTGAACATGCAAATTCATAAGAAAAGGAAAATTATATATTTCTTGAAAAGTGTAATTATTGTAATAATATGAAAAGAATAAGATTTTAGAGAATGAGTGGTAAATGTCTTTTCAGGTATATTGTAATAATATGAAAAGCATAAGATTTTAGAGAATGAGAATGACTAGTTTCCAATAAGGAATATACAAAGAAGTCAAAATTTCCAGCGCTTACTTCAAGCTAGGAATTTCAATTACAAATGGTTGGGAATTTTCCATTTACTGGAATGTACAATGAAAATTTAGTGGTTCTTTACTAAGAACTTGAGAGTGGAAGGGATAAGAAACGTATAAAACAAAAGATCACTTAAATTGAGTGCTAAGATAGGTTGGAGATAAAAGGAAATTTATGAAAAAAAGTTCAATAGATAATGGTGGGAAACTTAAAATGCATCAAAGGTAAAAGTTTATCCTTCAGTTTAGTGAAGCACGAAGTCACTTCAAACTCATTTCAATTTAAATTTGATTATAAAAAGATGGTAAAAATGAAAATTCATTAAATAAAATGTATAAAAATGTGCTGGTTTAAAATCATAATTTAAAGCCTAGCAAGGTTGTTAATAAGTTTACGTAGTTAGTCATATGATGGGATACATGAGAAATCACATAGTGTGTTGTTAGTCATGTTATAGTAAATATGATTAATCATAAGGTCATGTTCTTGAGTATATAAGTGCACTTTCTAAATAGTTAATATGAGATTGTCATGACTGAATATAAAAAATATCATGATCAATACATATAATACCATAACTTGATACATTCAATACCATTCCTTTATAGATTTTACATTAGATATGAATATCCTATAGTATGCATTTATAAATATTTAAATGTTATGTGTCCATTTTTTCAAAAAAAAGGAAATATAGTAAAAGCATAGGCCAATATGCTTACTATGTTGTGAATCTTATTTCCAAAAACTTTGAGAAGTTGTGGTTAGTACTCTACTAATGCAAATGACTAGTAGTACATAAATGAAAATTAAGTTTCCCACCTCCATTCAATTATAGGGCATTTGGTTGTCCCAAAACATTAAGTCATTCTAATAATGAAGTCAAGTTGTCCCAAAATATTGAGTCATTGATCCATTCTAATTATGAAGTTAAGTGTAAAATTTAATTGCAACATAAAATGTTTTCATTCTTAAATACCTGTATAAACCTACCTAATGTACCCTATATAACAAAATCATTTTATGTAATTTGAATGTTCAATTTTTATACGATAAATTTTTTTAGTATCACTATATGATTTCAAGTAGTTGCTTTTAATTTAAGCATGAATATTATGTCTATCACAAAGTCATTTAGAAAGAACAAAAGATATACCTTAAGTAAGGACATCACATCTATAAAGAAACAAAAGGTCAAAGTTATCATCATCAGAGAAAATGGGTATAGTGCATCACTAAATAAGGATGATTAATGAAGGCCTATAAAAAAAAGAAGTGGCATACTTCAAATTTTAGTGATCAACCATTTAAGGTTATGAAGCATTTATGGATGCCAACATTTTAGTTTATGATTACATTTTAGGCTTGACTTCTTTATTAGAATGACTCAATGTTTTATAATGCTTAAATGTACTATACTCAAATGTAAGTGGGACATACCATTTATGTACTACCTGTCATTTTACATTAGTAAAGTAGTGATCACAACTTCTGAATTTTTTTAAAATATTAAGATACACAACAAATTAACCACGTTTAACCATACATTAAAGCATTATAATTTAGTTGTTATAAAAAATTATATAGGTAAAATTTAATATTTAAAAATGTATTCCATAGGAAATTCGCATTTAATGTAGAATCTATAGGGGCATGGTATTGAATGTATGGAGTTGTGTTATCATATTTATTGATACATGGTGTTGAATATACCTAAGTATGGTATTCTTATATTAAAATGAAGGTATTGAATGGTATTCTTATATTACCTTTTTTAGGAATAAAAATATATTCCTTTAAATGGAGTTGTATGTACAAAAAGTTGAACTATCTTCGAAATAATTACATCATGTGAAAAAAGAAAACCTTAACTAGTCAAGCCCTCCTTTAAAGTCAAGCTTGACATTGTGCATTAGCCTATATGATTCCCTACTTATTGCAAACTTTGGAACTAATTTTGTGATTTTCTTATATAGGCTAAATTGCAGTCTGGTTTAGTTTAACATGAATGTAGTGACCTCATCCTCCTTTTAGTATTAATTGTTGAAAACTCTGATGCTTCTTTCTGCCCTGTTGATAGTGACTAAATAAGATAAAGCTATGTAAATTGTCCATCTATCTCCTTCATACAAGTCATCGAGTTGCACACTCTATGTCTTTATCTCATTCCATCTTGTTAGGGGATTATATATATACTGCACAAATGAATAATGGAGTTCCATATTTTTTTAGTGAAGCTACACTAAAAGAACAAGTGATCATGATTTTCCATCTCCTTATTACATAATATACACCACTTTGGAAAGCATAGGTACTTTCCTAATTTGCTCAAAGTGGGGAGCTTGAATGTGAAAGTTGTCTATAATGTGTATACTACTCTAGGACTATAGTCTTTACATCACACTACTTTGTGCCATATTATTTGATGATTTGGCTAATTATATAATAGCTTGATAGAGTTATTAAAGCAACAACTAAAGGGTTCTAGTTTCCATATTACTTCATATGTATTGTCACTTAATCTATAATTAATCAAGATGTTGATAACACCAGATGATGAAGCATTGAATGAGCTTTGCCTTATGATAGGTAGCCCCTAAACTACATTTGCATTTTGCTGAGTTTTTTTCTTCAATAGATATAGTTCACTTATTTGATTAAGTGGTCTATAGGAGATCCCACGATCAAACCAAAAATTAGTTAGTTCTCCATTTCTAGTTTAAAGTATAAACATTCCTCTTATGTCGTTTTTTATTTTACCAATGAACTTCATCATTATTGAGGCATTGCTAGGGATTTTGAAGTTCCACATACATTTATCCTTGATACAATATTCATTCACCCACCTAACCTATAATGATTATTTATCATTGAATAATCTATATGTCTTTTTGTCAATAAAACTTGATTCATCAATTTGGTTATTGAGATCCCTAAACTAACATGCTTAGTTAGTTGACACACTTTAAACCATTTAGTCCTACCTCTTTTACTTTCCATCTTACAACCTAACTGCAAGAATTTTTTGAAAATTCTATCAATTTGCTTTGGGTGCCTTGAGGAATAACAACATTAGATCTGCAATATACATTCATATAGGAGAGTAAGTATTTTATTAGCTTAGCTTTTCTAGCTAAGAATACTTCTCTACAGCTTAATCTATTGATTCTAGCTAAAATTTTATCGATGAGAGGTTTGAAATCTATTTGTGTTGGATTGATTGATGATATTAGAATTCCAAGATATAGAAGTGGTAATTGTTGTGTTTTAAGTGTAATTATTTTTAATAACCATCAAATTATACTAAAAGCACTCCCTAAGACATACAAGGCACTTTTTTTTTTATTGATGCAAAGCCCATACATCCTATTAAAAATTTTGAGAGCAGTGATAAGGAATGTAATTGAAATTCCATTAGTTTGGAAAAGATGACTAAATCATCAGCAAAATTTAGACATAGAATTCTTAGCTTCTTGCATAAATAGATGATTAGTGATATGCCAATTTTTGATAAAGAAATTTGCATTAAGGCCATCAAGGCCTAGTACCTTATAAGGATGTAGAGATTTAAAAGCCTTTTTACTTCTTAAGCAATCATAGATTGAGCTAAAAGGTTGGCCTTTAGAGGAGAAATATGATCTTGTATGATTTCCTTAATTAATCTTGGAGTTGAATATGAGCTAAAATTGGAGCTCAGGATTTTAGAGAAGTTTTCCTCCGCTACATTTAAAATTTGGCTTTGAGTTATTAGGACAGTACTTAAGTTTGAGATAGATACAATCCTATTATTAGTTTTTTAAGAAGCAATAGCTTTACAAAAAAAATTGAGTTCTTGTCTCCTAGCTTAATACATATGATTCTAGACCTCTGCTTCATCGAAGAATGATTATAATTTTACAACTTGAGATAGATAGCATAAAGCTTGCTTTTCTTTGTTTTGATGATTTGTGGAAAGGTAATTTTTATAAAGCTTAGATTAAGTTTTTTCCAAAGCATCTTTTATTGTTTGCACAAGATGATATGTGTTGCCTATATTTCGTTTGTAAGATAATTTAAGTTCTTCTCTTACTTTGCTTAATTTCCTAGTAAGAATCAATTTATTTTGTTCCTTTAACATGAAATTTACAGCCTCTCTCAATTTCTTCATTGAAACATGCTAGATTAATAAGAAAATTGTTAAATATAAAATAAGTTTTAATCAAAATTTTGGGATTAGCAAAGTTTGTCAAAATAAGAGAATGGTCCAAAAAAAAATTTTATTTGGAAATTTATCCTTATTATGGGGTAAGGCCAAGCCTAAGTCCAACCAAGATTAGTAAGATCCCTATCTAATGTCTTTCTAAAATAAGAACTCTCCTGTTGGCTGTTACTCCAGGTGAAGAAGTTTCATCTAAAAAGTATATTTATGACTTCAATGTCATTAAGAAAACTCCTTAAATTGTCACAAAAATTTGTAAAAGAATAGTTGCCTTTATCTTCCTGTATGCTTATGATTACATTGAAATCACCTAAAAGGAACCAAGGTCCTCTTAGGGTAGTAGCAATCTTTTTGAGTTTAGTCGATAAGGCATTCCTTTGGAAAAGATAACTAAACTATATACATATCATAAGCAATGATGTTTAATTTCTTAAACCATACCTTAATGTTTATAAGTTAATCAAACTTTACAAAGTTTAGGATGGAGAATTTAGTTTCATTGTATAATATTAAAATTCTCCCATTTGGATGTGCATTATAATTATGAATCAGTTTCCAACATTTTGGTAAAAGATTGAGTATATGATAGTTTCCTTACTTAATTATTGACACCAAAATGCTTAGTAAAGTAAGCTTATTTCAAAATAAAGTCTTACAACATGTGTTTTTTGTCAAGGGAATTTAAACCCCTAACATGTAAAAATGTGATAATTATAAGTTTAAGTCTATGAAAGAGACCTTTTCTTCCTTATAGATCTTCTTTTATTCACAGGTTTAAAAGCATCTTCTTTAACACCCCAACATAATGAATTAAGTACATCTAAGTATAATAAGAGATATAATGGTACTTAATGTAAAAGACAAGGGTAAATAGATAATTTGTTCATTTCAGCATGGACATACATACTTAGACGAGACATATATATAGAAATTTTTAATATGTTTGCTTAGATTTATGAATGTGATGTGAAGGGGAATTGATAAAAGAAGTATTCCATAAGTAAATGGGATGTTTTTGTTTAAATTGGATGGATGTTTATGTTGCTCTTGCATGATAAGACCAAAGTTAGTTGATTTGGGATGTGTACCTCACTGAATGGATAGGTTCCATTGAACAAATTTCTATAATTTGACCATATCTTGACTTGTAGACCTCCAAATTTGATAATTTTAATTCAACATTAAACTAGACACTTCGGTCTAAAATTTCATAAGGAACCAAAATCTGATTATGCCTTCAAGAGTTTAGAATTTTGATTTGAAGTTAAGTTCTAACTATTATCCTTGTTTTGGAACAACTTGTAGTTTTTGGGGTATAACTCTCGATATAATTAACCAAATTGCTTGAAATTTATGCCATTGTAAACTTAATACATAGGGGAATGAAATTAATTGATAATATCATAGGCCAATATGGGAATTAAAGGAAGAAAAAGGACCAATATGCAATTTTCCTAAAGTCCACTCATGGACCAATAAGATTAAAGCATGTGTGTCAAATAGAATTGTAACACATGGTCCAATAGAATTATAACACTTGATCCAATATAATTTTAACACGTGGTCTAATGGGATTGTAACAGATGGTCCAATAGGATTGTGACATATGGTTTAATGAGGTTGAAACATGTGTCTAAGACTAGAAAATTCATGAAAAGGCATATGGAGAGGGGAGATGGACAACACTTTAATGGCTTAACTTTAGATTTTTCTCCTCTGCATTTCATCTTCTTCATCCAATCATTTTTCAATTGGTGATTCAGCCAAAGACAAAAAGGAAGGGAAGGAAAAACATTAAAAGAACTACTTTTCCAATTTTAAGGTTTGAGACTCCACTTAGTTAATTTCTGTATTTGTGCATATTTGAATATGTAAAAAGATTCTTTTGGATGTGCATGGTATTTTGGATGATGCTTTGATGCTATTTTGGTGTTATCTTGTATAGAATTGGTTAAATATGACAAGAGATTATCCTATAGTAGAATCCTGTCTAGGGTTTGTTAAACCAGTCACATTTTTTGAGTCATAACTTAGCCTACATGCCTCTAAATTGGGTTATTTTTTAGTTTCATATGAAACATAAAAGATATAAATAGAAATCTCTGGAAGATATTTTGACTTAATTATAGCTTTATGATATAGGAAATTGAGATTAAAAAATGGTGACGTGATGCTACCCCTATTTTCTAGCAGCTGTGATATTTGGTCTATATCTCATGATTGGAAAGTTCAAATGGTTTGATTGTTAATTCTATGGAAACTAAATACATATGGGAAAATTTTTCTAGAAGATCTAAAATGCTAATTCGAACTTTTTCTATATGCATATTAAGCAACAAGTGGAGTCCGTCATATGATTTGCTTCTGGACTGAATGTTTGTCTATTTTTAGACCCATTACGGGCTTAGCCCAAATTGAATTATTTTAAGTTTTTTGTTTCTAGTTTTTATCAAATCTTATCCAAACCTTTTTGAATGTGTATGAAACTTTTCAAACACCTAGAAATAAATGAAATAGGACTTACCTTGTGTGAATTGGATGATTGAACATTGGAATTTAAGATTGAGTATAATGCATACTAAAGAAAATTTATATGTATGTAAATGATTACATGCATATTTATCATTCATATATGTATATTATGATTATAAAAATGTGATTTTGATACCCTTTTAATAGTGGTGAGTTATGACTCGCATGTATGAATGTAAATATAGATTTTATGACTTGAAATGTGTATCATATGATTTGTCAATATATGAATTGTGAAATTGGAAAATTTCTAAAGGATATGTTACAGTGCCTACTCTGTTGTCTTGGTAGTGGATAAATAGGTATATCTGTAGGGTTACAGTGCAGCTGCTACAGTTTGACACCACCAGTGTCCACAGTTCGATACCTTCGAGTATCCACAGTTTGATACCTTCATGTATCTACAGTTTGATACCTTTGGATATCCATAGCACCCATTATCCATATCCACAGAAAATATGTAGGCTTAACAAAGAGAGGAAACTTAACAGTCATAAATAAGAAATACAACATGACAACATCAATAATTAGTATTGATGAGCATTTGTATTGATTGTAATGATGTGCAATTATATTGATAATTTGTATTGATGAGCATTGATATCAATATTTGGCTAATATATGTGCAATTTGGGCATATGGATAATATGTTGAAGCATATTTGCATTATGTACGTTGCTTAAATATGTCATCATTGCTTACATGAGCATTGAATATCAGTGTTTGGTTCATGAATGTGAATTATGGTATATGAGTTGTGATATTTCTGTATGTAAGTGCTTGGTGGATGATTACTGTGAGTGGTCATTCAAACTAAGTATTTTCCCCACTAAGCTTTCAAACTTAGCATAGGTGTTAATCTGTGTAGTTCCAAGTCATAGGAGTGAGGTACAAGGAATATCTGTAGGAACCAAAGCTAACAGATAGAAGAAAAAGTACTTTTGGAATGTGTTTCTAGTTACAGATGATTGCACATATAATAAAAAAAAGGAAATTGTTTGTTTTCTTTTGGATTACCATGTAAATGTAAAGATGTATTACTACTATTAAATGATAATGTTAAGCATTGGAGAGTTTTTAAATGTGCATATGTATACTATTGAATAGAATTGTACACCTTGAATGCGTGTACAAGAATTTGGTTGCTATGTGTATGGATGGTTATAGTTTCCATAAAAGGGGGGTTACATCTTCCTTACTAATAGGTTTTTTTTTTAGCTTGATTGATCTCTATTAGGAGTGCTATAAAGATGTTACAACTTGTTTTCTTACTAGATTTAATTTGAAGATCATCAGAAGTTTCAATAATGACAATTACAGAAGAGTTATTGACTGTTATTAAAGCTTCTATGAGCTAATTACTAGTATCTTCTTAAGGGTTTATCTCCAAATTGGGATATGTTTTAGGAGCTACAACATCTATTGTGTCTTCATTTTCAACAAGTATTACCACTAGAGGAGTTGTTACATTGTCTTATTCCTTTAGGTCCTGTGAGTGTCCAACTTAAAGATTCTTCCTAATGGACTATAGATTTTCTTTATTATCATTATTAAAGGCTTCCATGCAACGGTTAGTTTTACAACATCCTCCACCAGTTCAAACATGTCATTTAACCTGAGAATAGATATTTCTTTTAGTAAATATTTCATAACTTCAACAACTATGCATACTCTAACATAGCTTATTATACTAGTTTCTGTTCTGGCTAGATCTAAGCAAACATTCTTCCATGAAAGATAGCAATATGGATGAGTCTAGCTATAGTCTAATGCTCTAGTGGAATTCTATGAATGCATATCCATATAGGCATATTGGACTGCTTAATGTTTTCAAAGTTTATGATTGGTCACCAACTTTGTGGCAAAATAGGTGTTTTGTACATACGAAGTTCCTAACTCCAGGATCTTCCTTACATAAGATTTATTATGGATTTTAAAGAAATACATATCTTAGTTGTCTATAAGAATGTCCTTCAAACCTAGATGTTTCTAATTGTTATTACCTTATACTTTCTTAACTGGAAAAGTATGTCCTTCAAACCTAGTTGTTTTCAGTTATTGTTGGCCCATTCTTTCTTAAATAGAAAATATATTCTGTTTTGCAGAAAGAAACATATAAGTGTTACATTCCAAAGTTTAACTCCTGTTTTTAAAGTATCCAATAGAGGATCAACTACTTGAGTCTTAGCATTGCTATTAGGTTAGTAGGTCAATTGGTCTTTGGATTTGAGTCTCCAACAACCTTAGTCCTGGATTTCCTAGTATAACTAAATAACATATTTGATTACGAGCTCTCAAGTACAATAATATTAGATTGGAGCTAGAGAGGTTTAGGTTTGAGGTTAAAACTTGGGTGAGAATAGGATCACGAAGGGGCAAGAACTCTAAATGAATAGTAAAGCTATAGGAGAAAAGAAAAGATGTATGAAAAGTAACAAGGTAAATAAGAAGAGCTGAGGGCTAAAAAAGGAGAGGGAGGACTTAGATGAAGGTAACAGTTAGGGAAATAGGTTTTAAACCGGGTGATTAACATAGGAGGAGTGCTTTACTAGGCATATAGAAAAGGAGGGCTTAGCTAGAGGTTCTGTCTCAAGAGCAAAGTCTTCTAATTAAACTAAAGGTGTTAATTATCTATTATAAGTGTTGGTTTTTTTTTCATAGAAGTTGTATTGAATGTAAGGAGTTATGGTATTGTATATACTGAGGCATGGCATTGAGTATGCTCAATCACAATATTCTCATATTAAAGTGAAGGTATCACATATTTATTATAAGAAATGGTATGTTTTTGTTCATATGAGTAGTATTAAATGTTTGGAATAGGGGTATAGTATATGTCAAGGCATGGTATTCATTGTACTTATAGTATTCTCATATTAAAGTGAAGGTGTTTCTTGTTTGTTATAAGTGATAGTACTTTCTATCCATAAGAGCGACATTGAATATATATCGCTTTGGTAACGTACGTATTAGAGTACGATAAATTTTATACTCAATCATGATATTCTTATATTAAAGTGAAGTTATTTTTTATGATGATGATTTTTTTTACAAGAGTTATATTAACTATTTGAATTTGTTGTATCATATATGTTGAGGCATGGTATCCATTGTACTTAATTATGGTATTTGAATATTAAAGTGAAGGTGTTACATATCTATTATGAGCAATTATACTCTAGTTCATCGGAATGTTATTGAATATATGTAGTTTTATTATTTTATGTATGAAGCATGATATTAAATATGCTCAACCATGGTCATATTAAAGTGAAATGTTGCATATATATTATAAGAAATGATATTTTTATTCATAAAAATGGTATTGCATATGTGGAATTATGGTATCATATACAGCCAGGCATGATGTTAATTTTACTTAATCATAGTACTCTTATATTAAAGTGAAGATGTTACTTAGTTATTATGAACGATGGCATTTTTTGTTAATAGGAATGGTGTTGAATGGATAGTTTTATGATATCGTATACATTAAGGCACAATATTTTTATACCTAATTATGGTATTCTTATATTAAAGTGAATATTTTACTTATGTATTATGAGCTATAGTATTTTTTTGTTCATATGAATGATAACCTACATCACTATTTTCTTGTCACATCTACATGTGGGTCTACTAGAAATAGCCTCTCTATTATGTAGGGGTAGGGTTGCATTCTATCGGACCTCCCCAGAACCCCGCTTCATTGCGGGACTTCGGACTGGAAGTGATGATGATGAATGATATTGAATGTTTGGAATTAGGGTATTATACGTTCTAAGGCATGGTATTCATTGTACTTAATCAATAAGTCTAATTCATAACCTCTTATACATTTGATACTGATTCTTTGATGCTTCTTACTTCTCTAATTATTAACATCTTCAAGCTTGAATTGATCGCTAGTTCTTTCTTTGATTTACATCATGTTGGACCCCGAACTTTTCTTGAAAATTTGAAATTATAAAATGAAATTAAATGAGGAAATATGGTATGATTCTTT
>JANZLD010191275.1:0-33801 GCA_026413575.1 Erythroxylum carthagenense
ACAACTCACAAACAGTTCAATAATATTAGAAGTGTAATAAATTAAATTAAATTCAAATCAAATCAATCCTAGGAAATTATCTAGGTTGACTCACAGTATGTTCCAATAAGCTATTACCTGGATGGTCCGGCAATGTCCGACTGGTGTTCGATGTGCTCCTCTATAACATACACAATACATTCACAAATATCACATTTTTGCACAATTGAAAACATATTCCTTTATGCACGTGTACTTAAATAAATAAAATATGCACAATGCATTTTTCAATAACAATTCCAGGTATCTTATTGTAATTTTCATCATCAAATCGATCAGATATCAAATCCCTCATTAATATCATTTGGTACTTATAATTTGGGCCAAAATAAAACAATGTGAAATCAATTATATAACTTAATTGACCACTTCAGATTTTCTACTCATATGATTTCGGGTCAACTTTGCATAATTAATCTGATAGGGTAAATGACAAAATTAGGCAAAACTTCCTTCTAGAAAGTTGTTCTACAGTGTCTTAAGTTTCTAATGACTCTAAGATCATCCAATTTGATTCCGTATTCAATGCATTATGCAAAAAAATCCACAGATTGTGCACATTTGAACTTTTGGCTAGTACATGATCATTCCCTCTAATTGTACAACTCATATCTTTCAGCTCAGATATCCAAAAATTACAAACTTTATACAAATTTAAAGCTAAGAGAATAAGCTACAACTTTAGTGAAGACACCTTAGCCTAATTCGTCCCACATCAATACAATTTATTAAATAACCACAGGACATGACTTCTGTCCCTGGTAATGCTACAGCTACAGCCTAAGCTAAAACTCAATTTCATGCCAATTTTGAAAGTTATAAAGACATAATTAAATTTTGACTTCTTCACAAAAGTTGTATATATATGTCTTTAGTTTAATATGAATCAAAAATCAACTAATTAAGAAATCTACAACTCAAGTTATAATTAGAAAACCGAAGCATGTTTATGAAAATTTTCTAATTCATAACATTCCAGTAGACTTCCACGCTTTCATCCTATCAATCACTTTCAAATCAATTCAGATAACTCTAAATTTTTATGGAGAGAAAGAAAAATGTCTTAAGAATCCATTGGTCTAAGTTTCAAGTCATTTGGAGTTTGGAAGAAAAATTTATAGCCAAAATACTCAAGGCTATTCAATGAAATACTCTATTCATAAACTTATGCAAGCAACTACCACCTTTTACTGTAGAATCACGTTTTTGCACGTAATTCTCCACATTTTTGCAACAACACTCCTCCATCTTCTTCCTCTCTTATACTTAATTCCTCATCACAAACTTATACCCTTACATTTACTCCTTCATTTTTACACCCATGCAACTTATCTTATGCTAAAACAACTCAGAATGCAACATTAGTTACAAATACCAAAACCAGAAATTTTTCAATACTGTTCATCATCTTCAACCTTTGTTTACAACATTTTCTACACTTTCTCTCTTTCTACTTACCCCATTATCCCTAATGTATACTCTTTGCATTTCTACTTCAACTTACTCTAAAACAACTCAAGATTCAAGATTAATCATAAAATATCAAAAACAAAACTCATATACGACAACACCATTTTTCTGCTCTCTCTCTCTCTCTACTGCACCTATTTTTTTCATTTTATTCCTTCATTACTTAATATCCCCGTTACTACTCATTGAACACAACTCAAATATACATCCATTAAAACATCAGCATAATCCATTATCAAAACCAGAAAATTAAAACTCACTTACTTGCTTTCCAGTGAAAACTCCAGCAATGAGGTTAAAGAAAAATTTTTAGTGAATGGAGGGAAAAGCAAGGATAAATGATACAAACCAATCTCTAGATTGCTAAGTATGTATCAAGTATCAAATGTTTCGGTGATGGATGAGAGAAGAGAGCATTTTTGGTGTTGGAACATTTCGGTGAAGAGCAAAACAAAAGCTTCATAAACATGTGACAACATGGGTTGCTAATCCAACAAAACATGTCACCTATATATAAAGCCATTTTTCACTCTCCCATTTGTCTCTTATTCTCTTTTTTTTGGTCCAAAATATCCCAAAATTTTAGAAATTTTCTAAAATTCACCAAAATTTAAAAATATTACTAATAGTCTCTAAAAAAAATTTTACCACCAAATAATTTTCAGTTCAAATAATTCACTAAAAATTTCAAAATGTCCAAAATATACAAAAATTGTCAAATCATAATTAATACACTCCAATTTAATCCACAATTTTTACTTATAAATCAAATTTACCCAGAAATGCTAATGAATGCATATACAATCATATGAATGTGTAAAATAAATGTGTATGTCACAATTAACCAATTAACTTCTGCATGACGTGCATTTTTCTAATTTCACAATATTTTCTCATAAATTACTATTCTAGTCTTAACATGGATATCGGGATGTTACAGTATGATTTGAATTTGCACCATTTACAATTGGTATTAGAGATTTTACAAACTCAACAACTGTATGTTAAGTTGACGAAATGCTCCTTTGGAGTGTCCAGAGTTGAATATTTTGGCCATTTTATTAGTGGCTAAGGTGTTTCCACATATCTTATGAAGATTAAGGTGGTGACTGAATGCCCTCAACCTCGGACAGTTAAGCAGTTGAGAGGTTTTATGGGCTTGTGCAGCTATTATAGACGATTCATTCGAGGCTATGGTCAGTTGAGTAAACCATTTACCAATCCATTAAATAAGGCCTCTTTTAAGTGGAATGAACAGTTGATAATAGCGTTTTTGGCTCTTAAGCATGCATTAACTTCTGCTCCTATTTTATAAATAAAATTTACCAAGAAATGCCAATGAATGCATGTACAATCATATGAATGTGGAAAATAAATGTGTATGTCACAATTAACTTATGCATGACGTGCATTTTCCTAATTTCACATTATTTTCTCATAAATTACTATTCTAGCCTTAATATGGGTATCGGGATGTTACAACTCTCCCCTCCTAACAAAATTTCGTCCTCGAAATTCTTACCTAAATGATCAAATAGGTAGGGGTACTGATTCCTCAAGTGCCCCTTCGTTTCACATGTGACTTCTTCACTCGAATGATTCTTCTAAAGGACTTTCACCATTGGAATCACTCGGTTCCTCAATTGCTTATTTTGATAGCCAATTATCTTAATTGGTTCTTCTACATAACTTAGATTACTAGAGACTTTAATCTCATAAGTCGGTATCACATGAGTTGGATCCAACCTAAGCATGCTTACATGAAACACATTATGTATCTGAGCCATTTTCGAAGGTAAGGCTAACTTATAAGCCAATGGTCTAATTCTTTCAATTATCTCATGTGGACCAATGTACCTCAGACTTAACTTACCCTTCTTGCCAAATCTCAGTACACCTCGCTAAGGTGATACTCTCAGAAATACCCTTTCACCAACTTAATACTCTATATCTCTCTTGTGTTGATCCATATAGTTTTTCTGTCTATCTTGTGCCATTTAGATTCTGCTACAGATCAATTTTACCTTATCAATGGTATCTTGAATCAATTCTGGGCCTTTAACAATTCTTAGACCCTCTTCATCCTAGTATAAAGGCGAACGACACTTCCTACCGTACAACGCCTTATATGGAGCCATACTAATATTGCTATGATACTGATTATTGTAAGCAAATTCAATCAAAGTTATATATTTATCCCATGCTCCCTGAAATTCCAAAACACAATCTTTGAGCATATCCTCGACAGTCTTGATCGTTCTCTCACTCTGACCATCTGTTTGAGGATGAAAGTCGTATTAAAATTCAGTTTGGTACCCAAAGCTATCTGTAAACTACCCCAAAATTTTGAGGTAAATCTAGGATCCTTGTTTGAAACTATGGACACTGGAACCCCATGTAACCTGACAACCTCATTCACATATCGTTGAGCTAATTGATTTAGTGAAAGATTTTCTCTCACTGGCAAGAAATGAGCCGATTTGGTCAGTCTATCCACAATGACCCAAATGGTATCATTTTGCCTCAAAGTCCTTGGCAAACCCATAATGAAATCCATCGTAATTCGTTCCTATTTCCACTCCAGAATAGGTAACAAATGCAATTTCCTAGCTGGAGCCTGATGCTCAGCCTTAACCTATTGGCAAGTTATACACTTAGAAATAAATTCCGCTACTTGCTTTTTCATGCTAGGCTACTAGTAATGTTGTTTCAACGTGTTATACATCTTGGTAGTACCAGGATGCATAGCATAAGCTGCTAAATGTGCTTCCTCTAAAATCTCTTTCCTCAAATTATCAACGTTGGGCACATATAGTCTTTGCTTTAACCTCAAAGTATCATCTCTCACTTCAAACTCAGAGTCTGGATTCACTTTCAACTTCTCAATTAACTTCAATAAATCTGGATCTCTGCTCGAAGCCTCTTTGATTCGTTCAACCAAAACAGGTCGCAACTTCAAGGTAGCTATCAATGTATCATTTTACTCTAAATTTAATTCAACATTCAATGCTCTTAACTGAACTAAGCTCGATAACCTCGACAACTGTACTTGTAGCCCCTACCCACTCCACAATAGGTATGGATTGATTTAAGCATGGATTTTATTGAAGGGTTGTCGATTTTCGATGGTTTTACTATTATCTACTATGTTATTGATCGTTTAAGCAATTATGGCCTCTTTATTCCTCTTCGTCACTTGTTTACTGCTAAAAAGGTGGCTCAAACCTTCCTAGACAATATCTTCAAATTATATGGGATGCTCCAAACTATAGTGAGTGATAGAGATCTAGTTTTTATCAACCATTTTTGGCGTGAGTTATTCCAACCACAGGGTGTTCAACTTCGGTTTTCTACAACTTTTCATCCTCAGAATGATGGTCAAACAAAGGTCCTAAACTGCAGCATTGAAACCTATCTTCGTTGTATGAATTCTGAATGTCTGACTAAGTGGAGTCATTGGTTGTTGCTCGCTGAATGGTGGTATAATACCACTTTTCATTCTTCCAGTAACATTACATCTTTTCAGGTTGTTTACGATGTTCTCCTCGAGTCTATATACCTTATTTTGCAGGCGATTCTTCGGTTTTATCAGTGGACCAAGTTATGATTAATTGAGAGGCCATGTTGGAAATATTATGGTTTCATTTACGATGAGCTAGTCATAAAATGAAGCAGATAGCTGATAGACGCCATTCGGAGCACATGCTTGAAGTTGGTGATTTGGTCTTTTTGAAGTTGCAATCTTACAGACAGCAAAGTCTTCATAAATGCTCATCCCAGAAGTTAGCTAACCTGTTCTATGGTCCCTTTCGCATTTGTCGCAAGGTTGGGTCTGTAGCGTATATGTTGGAGTTGTCAGATAATTGCTACATTCACCCCACATTTCATGTTTCCCATTTAAAACATCGAGTTTCAGATTCTAATGTAGTGTCTGCTGTGTTGTTAGACTATTTAATGTCCCATGTGACTTATGGATTTAAGTCTCTTGAAAAGTACCTAAGATAATAGTTATTGGGTATTAAATGATGGAACTCAAATGGGTCAAAGACCCTTTCCCTTTCTCTTTCATACCTGAAGCACCATGGTAGTTGGTGAACCAACAAGATGGTTGGTAAATGAGTATATAAGTTTTAGAAAAAAAACTTATGAAGGATATCTGAGTCATTCTGAACCATTGAAGAAACACATTAAAGAAAGAAAGGAAGAGAAGGAATAAACTTGTATCAAGAACATCAACATCTTACAAAATAATATGAATACAGGTACGCCAAACTTAATCGATTCATTAATTGTCTTTCAATTGGTATCAAAGCTACGGTATTGCATGATTTATTTTTTACCTTGTATCATTTGTTTTTTGTTTTTTTTTTGTATAGATGGAGTGTTGCACTATTTCTGTTCATTTATGAAGTTGCGATATGTTGCACTCCTACGAAAACAAACCTTTTACCATGAAAACAAACCTTCGATGTTGGTACGAATGGAATGGAAAAGTAATTTTCATTTTGATGATTTTTGGATGTTAACCAACACATAATGGTTATGGATGGTTGGTTTAGATTAAAGGTAATACACATAAGAGAGAAACGAAAATCAAAAACTAAAAAGTTTTCATTTTTTTGAAAAGGAACCATTCTGTGATTATAATGGTGTCAAGAGATGCTCTTGGTAAGGCTTGGGGTGGCTTGTGGTATAAAGAGCAACATAGGAAGAGAAATAAAGAGCAACGTAGGAAGAGAATCCAAAGCAACATAGGAAGAGGAAGAAGAATAGTTTTTTTTAAAAAAATACAAACCCAAAAGCGTCAGAGGAAGATGATGGTGTGCATGCGCTAGACGCTGCATCATTAGGCACGTGCCAGACACTGCTTTGCCCAAACAGATACGCTAGCACGTACAACGTTGTCTTTGTGTTGGCAAACGCTAGCGTGTGCTCAGCACGCACCAGATGGGCTTCCAAGCCCAAAAAGTCATATTTTGGACTAATTTTTTTGGGTCTTTGTGCCATTAAAGGATAATATTGAGTTAGTAAATAATTATGAACATTAACCCTAAGGAAAACATTTTTTAACTAGGACATAATGAATTATTTAATTCATAATTGATTTTTTCTATGTATAATATAATTTTGAAAATTAATGCCATATTATATGTTTTATTTGGTACTTTGAATATTTATATTATACAATGTTTGGAATTAAATTTTCCTATTATATGTTGATTATAATACATGACATAATGGTAGTTTAAAATAGTTTGTTAGTCACCAAAGTGACCAAATTAATTAAATTAAATTTTGTCATGTATGATAATTGTTCAATTAAATGTTTATTATATGGAAAGCTTGTTAGTCACTAAAATAGCCTAGCTTGAAATTATTAATCATTTAATTGTGATTGTTTCAATTGTTCATTATGATATGATGCTAAAATGATATAAAAGTTAAATTAAATAATTGAGATTATTAATTATAACGCTAGGAGGTCACCCAAAGGTGGACCATTGCTTATAATTAATGATATTAAAGGGACTTTATCAACATACAGTATTTGGTTAATATGATTGTATATCCAAAGATAACATGCATGTTGACTATAATATAATTGATTGTCCATTATAGTAAACTATATATATACATCATAATAGGTTACTACTATATATTTAAATTTTACCTAAAGGAGAATTTAAATGTATAATCAAAGTGTATTAGTTAGTTTGAATCCATAAGGATATGAGGTGTCACTTTTGTAAGAAACTTGGTCACTTCAAGAAAGATTGTCCTAAGTGAAAGGCTTGGTTCGAAAATAAAGGTACATACTATGTTTCTGTATGCTTTGAATCAAATATTCTTAAAGTGCCTAAAAATACCTGGCGGTTAGATTCTGAAGCAACTACTTATGTGTCATATGTTAAATAGGGATTCCTTTCAATCCAGACTATAAGCAGAATTGAAAAGTTCTTATATATAGGGACCAGAATGAAGGCATGGATAGAGGGCATCAGGACGTACAAATTGATCTTGGACACTGGATGTTACCTAGATCTAGAAAAGTGTCTTTATATTCTTGAATGTGCTAGGAATTTAGTTTTTGTTGCAAATTTGGACGATTTAAGATTTCAATTTAAGACTAGAAATGGTGTTTTTTTCATTATATAAACATAAGTACTATTATGGTTCTAATACCTTAATTGATTATTTATATCGTTTCAATCTTGATGTTGATTTTGCTACATCTCTATTTCATGTTGACCATATTATAGGAAGTAAACGTAGTGCACAAAATAGATGTTCTGTTTTTTTATGGCATAAAAGATTAGGTCATATATATAAGGAAATGGTACAAAGGTTGGTTAAAAATGACATTTTACCTCCATTAGATTTTATTGATTGGGATATATGTGTGGATTGCATTAAAGGCAAGCAAACCAAACATGTATCAAAGCATCCAACCACAGAAAGTAGCATATTACTGGAATTAATTCACACTGACATCTATGTTCCTTTCGATGTTTCTTCATGGGGTGGCAAAAAATATTTCATTAACTTTATTGATGACTTCTCATGATATGATTATATTTATTTGTTGCATAAGAAGTCCCAGTCTGTGGACATTCTAAAGGTATTTATTAATGAGATAGAAAGGCAGTTATATAGAAAAGTAAAGATAGTGAGGTCTGATAAAGTTGTTGAATATTATGAAAAATTTGATGAAAGTCGACAATGTCCAGGTCCATTTGCAAAGTTTCTCGCAAGTCCAGGCATACATGCACAATACATAATGCCTGGTACACTACAACTAAATGGTGTAGCTGAAAGACGGAATCGTAGTCTTATAGATATGGTTAGGAGTATGTTAAGTTATAGTTCTGTATCGTTATCATTATGGATGCATACATTAAAGACCGCTGCGTATCTACTTAATAGGATTCCTAGTAAAGCCATTTCTAATACACCTAATAAACTGTGGACAGGAAGAAAACCTAGTTTACAACACCTTCACATTTAGGGTTGTTCGGTAGAAGTAAGGCTGTATAGTCCACATGAAAAGAAGCTTGACGCAAGAACTATTAGTGGTTTTTTCATTAGCTATTCTAGAAAATCCAAGGGGCACAGATTTTATTATCCTAACCATAGTACAAGAACAGCTGAGTCTAGTAACTCTCGGTTTATTGAGAATATCAATGAGAGTAGAGAACCACAAAAAGTGGATATTCACGAGAATCGAGTAGAAACTACTACATCAAATGTGATACCACCGGTTGCTATTCCTCTTGTTGCATCAAGGATACGCAATATACTGGAACAACAAATTAATGTTCCAATTTCACAAATTGAACATATTAATGATGAATCAGCTAATGATGTTCAAGTTACAAATGATCAAGTGATGTCATAAGAAGTAGCATTACGAAGGTCTGTAAGGCAGAGAAGACTAGCTATTTCGAGTGACTATGAAGTTTACTCACTTGAAAATGAATGTGACTTGAGCATTGTTAAGGATCCAATCTTGTTCGAATAAGCCATAAAATGTAATAATTATGAAAAATGGTTCAATGCTATAAAAAAGAGTTGAAATCAATTGATGATAACAATGTCTGAGAATTAGTTAAGTTGTCGGAAGGTGCGAAACAAGTGGGCTGTAAATGGGTCTTTAAGACCAAACGTGACTTATAAGGCAACATTGAAAGGTATAAAGCTAGACTTGTTGCCAAAGGTTACACTCAAAAGGATGATATTGACTATAAAGAGACCTCTCTCCAGTCTCAAAGAAGGACTCTTTAAGAATTGTTATGGCATTGGTGACTTATTATGATTTAGAGATTCACCAAATGGATGTAAAAATTACTTTTTTAAATGGTGACTTTGAAGAAGAAGTTTATATGGATTAACCGGAAGGTTTCGTGACTACAGGAAATGAACGATTGGTGTGTAAATTGAAGAAGTCAATATATATACTGAAGCAAGCTTCCCGACAATGGTATCTTAAGTTCAATGATATCATTACGTCTTATACTTTTATAGAAAACATAGTTGATCGGTGTATCTATATGAAGATTAGTGGGAGCAAGTTTATTATATTAGTCCTATATGTTGACGACATCCTTCTTGCTGCGAATAATAAGGTTTTGTTACATAATGTCAAGAATTTTCTTTCTAATAGTTTCGAAATGAAAGATATAGGTGAGGCATCCTATGTGATAGGAATAGAAATATTTTAGGATAGGTCACAAGGATTGTTAGGATTGTCTCAGAAAGGTTATATTGAGAAAGTATTATAAAGATTTCAAATGGAAAAATGCTCCGTAGGGATAGTTCCGATTCAGAAAGGAGATAAATTTAGTCTAATGCAATGTCCACGAAATGATTTGGAACGTAAGGATATGGAGTCTATTCCTTATGCGTCAATAGTTAGGAGCTTAATGTATGCTCAAACATGCACTAGGTCAGATATCAATTTTGCTGTTGGAATGCTAGGCTAATATCAAAGCAATTCTGGAATGGATCATTGGAAATCTGCAACGTAAGTCTTTATATACTTACAAGACACCAAGGACTATATGCTCACATATAGGAAATCAATCCATATGGAAGCGATAGGTTACTCAGATTTAGACTATGCCGATTGTATAGACTCATGAAAATCTACATTCGGTTATATGTTCCTATTAGCTGGAGGAGTAATTTCATAGAAAAGTGGAAAGCAGTCCATCATTGCTACTTCCACTATAAAGGTTGAATTTGTGGCATGCTTTGAGGCCACAGTTCATGGATTGCGGTTGGATAACTTTATCTTAGGTCTTGGTCTTGTCGACAATATTACCAAACCGTTATGAATTTATTATGATAATTTCGCAGTCATATTCTTTTCTAAGAATGACAAATATTCAAAGGGTGCGAAACACATAAATTTGAAGTATTTATCCGTGAAAGAAAAAGTGTAAAAACATAAAGTGTCAATTGAGAATATTGGTGCCGATCTCATGATAGCAGATCCGTTAACGAAAGGCTTACCACCCAAAACATTTATTGGTCATGTTGAACGGATGGGCCTTATATATAAGTCCTTGTTAGCACAGCGTTTTGACATGTGTATATACACATAATTGTCTTGCTTGAATTCTTATGACACTTGTGAATTCAATTACAGTCATATATTTTTGCTCACTTACTGATTATCCATATTAAGTTGTATACAATGATTATTATTTGTGAGATAACAATTATAGAATTACCTACCTAAAGTTTGTTGAGTTGAGTTGATTATGTGATACATGGAATGAATCATGTTATATAACTTGTGACTGTCATGATCCCATCAACTTAATTCAATTAAGGATGACTTGAACGATTCCATGTATTGTGTGAACTTAAAGTTTTATTGTTGGATCATCAAGTCGTAACACAGGTCAAATGGGAGATTGTTAGACTATTTAATGTCCCATGTGACTTATAGATTTGAGTCCCTTGAGAAGCACCTAAGATAATGTTTATTGGGTATTAAATGATGGAACTCAAATGGGTCAAAGACCCTTTCCCTCTTTCTTTCATACTTGAAGCATCATGATAGTTGGTGAACCAACATAATGGTTGGTAAACCAACATGATGGTTGGTAAATGAGTATGTAAGCTTAAAAAAAACTTATGAAGGATATCTGGTTAAAAAAAACTTATGAAGGATATCTGAGTCATTCTGAACCATTGAAGAAACACATTAAAGAAAGAAAGGAAGAGAGGGAATAAACCTGTATCAAGAACATCATCATTTTATAAAATAATTATGAATACAGGTACACCAAACTTAATCAATCCATTAATTGTCTTTCATATGCTGCCACCATCCTTATTGCTGGTCTTGCGTGTTCCAGTCACAATGTTGGACAGACGTTTGGTCAATCGACATAATTAACCAGCTGTTAATATTGGTGGAATGGTCATCTTCGAAACCCATTGATAGTTCATGGGAGTTTTTGTACAACATCAGCAACGATTTCCGAATGTGAGTCTTGTGGACAAGGCTCTTGAGGGAGTGGGTATTGATAGGAGTACAAGTTACTGAAGTAACATGAAGCAAGTGACGCTGCAGAAAGAAGAAGAAGACTAAAGTCATATGTCCAAAACGAGGTTGTGGAAGTTAGGAACGGTGACTATAAATAGATACGTCGTAGTATAGATTAATTGATAGGTACGTAGTCGTACGGTGTAATATACGGACATTGATGTAATTGATAAACTCTCTAATGATCATACTAGCCATTATTAGAGAGTCGTTGACATGAAGAAAGGTAACAACGAAAGTGATAGAATTCTTCTCACATCTTTGTTCTCTCTCTCTCTTCCGAAAATCCTTTGTATTATTCTCTTAACTCAATTATTCTAAACCTAAAATCCTAAAAACTCACAATCACATAAATAACCCTAACACACAATTTTTGAAAAATTCCTCTTATTTATTTTTCAATTGGTTAAAAATGTTGCTTTTTTGTGATTAAAAAGGTCACGACTCACGGAACAGACCCTCGCGCTTGTGCAATGGGCTACGTTGTATTTGTTGTTATTTACACATTAAAGAAAATGCAATTAGGGCCTCATACGTGATAGTACAGGCACTTGGCTCGGAGGTTTAAGCCAGAATCTGAGTTGATGTTCATTTGTATCTACGAAACTCTGGGAAGTATTTTCTGGGCTCACACTTGCTTGGAATAAGGGTTATCGGCGGATCGAACTAAAAGTGGACTCTACAGCAGTGCTAAATCTCTTGTCTTTCTCGGCTACTTGATTAAGGGCTTTCAATCCTCTCATCATGGCCATCAATAAATTATTCATTTGCATCTGGACTGTTGTACATCGACATATTTATCGAGAGAGCAACAGACGTGCAGATTGACTTACGAATTGTGCAGAACGTTTTGACTTCAGAATCATGATTTTTAATACTACACTCATTGAGTGCAATTTTATCCTTTTAGAGAACATATCATAGGTCTGTTTTCTTAGACTAATTATATAATTGTATGTCTTTCTTCCTTTAATTAAAAAAAAAAGAAAACTCAATTAGAAAAAAGTGGTTGGAATGGAAGGAAGACGGGCGCAAACAAGACAAGAGACCAAACCCCCGCGCCTTTCTATTTCCTTCCCCAACACGACGCAGTTCTTGTAAACTAAAAGCACCCTCCTCCCACCTCTGCAACATTCCAACTCCATCGTTGCTCTCTTGCTCTTTCTCTTCCTCTGCCTCTTGTATCATCTATTTCTTTTTACTCTCCACTATCAGTCTATCACATACTTATCAATGACTGGATAATCCAATTAACACATTCTACTGTTAACCAAAACAAGAAATTATGAGTACTGTGGACAAGATGCTAATAAAGGGTATCCGGAGCTTCGACCCGGAAAACAAGAACGTCATCACCTTCTTCAGGCCCCTCACTCTCATAGTCGGCCCCAATGGCGCTGGCAAAACTGTAAATTTCCCATTCTCATTCCTTTTCTTTGTTTTCTGGTTTCGGTCGATAGGTGAGTGGATATTACAGTTTTTTTTTTAATGTACTAATTATTTTATTGTTGTTTACAGACGATTATAGAGTGCTTGAAACTGTCCTGCACTGGAGAGTTGCCTCCTAATGCTAGGTCCGGCCACAGTTTCATTCATGATCCCAAGGTGGTTTTTCCCCCTTTTTCTCTTTCCTTATGTGTGTGTGTATGCTTGGTTCCTAGAAAACCCTGGAAAAGTAAAACCAATCATTTCTGTTTTTTTCTTAAATAATTTTGTTCGCAAATGTTTGAATGGATTATGTAATTTGATGGGGTGCTGATGGTAGGTCGCTGGAGAGACTGAGACAAAAGGGCAAATTAAGCTGCGGTTTAAGACTGCTGCTGGGAAAGATGTGGTGTGCATAAGGTCATTTCAACTCACACAGAAGGCATCCAAGATGGAGTATAAAGCCATTGAAAGTGTGCTTCAAACTATTAATCCACATACTGGCGAGGTCATATAAACCAGTTTTCTTTTTTTTTTCCAAAAGTAGAATATGTTGTGGCTTTTGTAGAGGGGTGTTTTGCAACATTTGTATGGATATTCAACTCTTGGATCCCTCTTGTAATTCTTGTCTGTTGATGAATGCAGAAAGTTTGCCTTAGCTATAGGTGTGCTGACATGGATAGGGAAATCCCTGCTTTAATGGGTGTTTCAAAAGCTGTTCTGGAAAATGTTATATTTGTGCACCAAGATGAATCTAACTGGCCATTGCAAGATCCCTCTACATTAAAGAAGAAGTTTGATGATATCTTCTCTGCAACCCGGTATCCTTAAAAGTGTTTGCACTTGAACAGTAATAAGTTTTGTGATTTTTTAAATGGATGCTTTGAGATTGTTTCATACCTTGGTTATTGCTGTTGATGATTCACGAAATACATTTCTGATATATTTAGTCTGAGCTGAAGGGCTTCTTGTTTTTGTACTTGCCGCACATGGCTCCTTCACTTTGATGACATCTTGTGTTAATATTTGACAAGGCAGATATACAAAAGCATTGGAGGTCATCAAGAAGCTTCACAAAGATCAAGCTCAAGAGATAAAGACTTACAAACTGAAACTAGAGAATCTTCAAACCTTGAAGGATGCTGCTTATAAGGTTTTAGTCCTGTTCATATTCATTCCTTTTTAAGACCAGGATGCTTATGATTGCAGTTCCATGTCTTTTTTTGTGCTGCTTCATTCTATTGGGATGACAACAATTTTGCAAGCAATAGTAACCAGTAAATTGGTGCTGCTATTATCTTACATTAATACTGATTATGTGAATCGAAAAGTCGATTGGAGTGTTTAGAATTGATAGATGGACAGCTGTGCTTTTCATTTTCTGCTTCTGATTACAGAAGAATCACCATTCACCTGTACATGACAAGAGAAAAAGAAGAACTACTCCTTCATGCAGAAAACCAGTTAATGGCTTGTTCGAATCTGTCAGAAATGGATTTAATAATTCTAGCAGATACGGAATACGCTTACCCTTTAGTGGGTTTATACTTCATTTCTCTTATGATCTCATGTCGTAAACTTGTCATAAAGATGAAATATATGGATCGATTATTTACCATTTTAGTTAATTGAGAACCTTTAAATTTGTATGCAACTGCTCAAATATCTTGTTACTCTGCATGCTTTAACAGTTTCAGACTGTATTTTGACTCTTTTCCTTCTAGTAGTTCTTTTTCTTTGGTTGTACTTTACCTTGTACAATCTTATTCTGAAAAGGCAATCAAATTGCTTGCCAAAGAATCCCCCTTTTCCAATTCAACCTGTCTTGGAGTCTGACTCATTTGTTCACTTATGCTTGTTAAGTCCTTTTCTCTTCCCATTATTTTGGAATGAGCAGTGATGAAAGAAGATTTCTTAAAGTTTTGGGATGTTGAATACAATACATATGTATCTGTGTATATATACATAGACACATATATACATATACAATATATATGTGTGTGTGTGTTTGTATGCGTATGCGTATGTGTGCATGTTATTTATATCTAGCTGGACCTTTTTCCCCTCCAATTTTTATTTGTTCATATGTTGCCAAAAGTTTCTGCCTTGCATTCTTAGGTCAGCACTTAGGCGTTTTGATGAGTTTTCGGTGATTTTGGACAGTCAATGATACTGCTTGTTTTCTTTCTTTCGTAATTAGGAAGATGGTGAATTTTCAACTTGTATATTAAATTTCATTAATTTTGTAATAAACTTGCAATTCTATGGACTGGGGTAGCTTCAATGGTATCAAGTTTGTTTGTACAGCTGCGGGAAACCATTGGTCAAGATCAAGAGAAAACAGAATCTTTAAAGGTGCAAATTCAGGAATTAGAGAATGACATTCAGAATTTGGACACAAAAATGCACAATACTGAAGCAACTCTAAAAGATTTGAGAAAACTGAAAGAACAGATAGCTGTAAAAACAGCAGAACGTAGCACATTGTTTAAGGAGCAGGAGAGACAATATGCTTGTCTTCGAGAGGAAAATGAAGGTTACCCCTGCATTTCATCTTTTTCCCAGTTTCTTCATTTCTAGTTCTCTTTTTCTTCCCTTCCTATTAACAAAGGGTATACATAGAACCCCTATTGCAGTTCATATATTTACAGTTATTCTGAGAACGTTGATGCGTCATTTAATAATCATTTTGCTTTTAGTTCTAATATATTTTGCTGCACATTTTCTACCCTGTTTTCAGACACTGATGAAGAGCTGATGGAATGGAAAATCAAATTTGAAGAGAAGATTGCTATTTTGGAATCAAACATTAGCAAGCTGGACAGAGAAATGAATGACACAGAGACAAAGAGCATTTTTCTCAAGCAAAGTGTTAAGGAGTATATCCGCGAGATTAGCCGGCTTCAGAGCGAAGCTGAAGTAAACTGTACCAACATTGACTTTTTATGTTTTCAAAGTTCTACAATTGAGATGGAATGACGGACTGAATTCCTTTCCTTGAAAAATAGGCCCATGTGTCCCTGAAGAATCAAAGAGATTCAATCATCAAAAAACTTTTTGAAACACATAATTTGGGAGTTGTTCCAAGTACTCCCTTCAGTGATGATATTGCCTTCAGCCTCACAAGTAGGTTAAAATCAAGGTTGATGGATCTTGACAAGGATTTACAAGACAAAAAGGTGATCAATTGCTCTCTCTCTCTCTCTCTAGACATATTGGTGCAGGTATATTTTTTATTATGCTCTCATACATATGTAGGACATATATGTCTTAGGTACTCATACTGATGAAATAACTCTTGTTGTACTCATATAAAAATGTTGAAAAATCTTCCTTATTATGGATTCTGGACATAGGTAGTTTATGTAGAGTGCATCTTGAGGTGTGAAATTCCAGAATTTCTATGGGACACATCAGAACAACCCCATAATATGTCTGCAGTACTCCATCTGATTGTAGTTTATAGATGCATTTTGTGTTTAATCGTCTCCCCTTTTTGCAAACAAATGGTGATTTAAGGCGCAAAGTGTTTCTCTTTATACATAATGAAGTTTCTGTTCACTTTGTTGTATATGGTTTTATGTTGTTTCAGACATCAAATGATATTGATATTAAGATGGCAGAGGATCGATACTGGGATGCAAACAATCGTTGGAAAAACAGTGATGCTCAAAAACAGGCTAAAATGGAGATAAAGGTTTGCCACATAAGTCATTTTCCTCTTTTGTATTAGATTTATATAGATTGGGATTGCAGGTGGATGGATGGTACTATTTCTAACCACTTAATGCTCCTGATGGATTATCTTTATTTTATGCAGAATAGCATTTTGGATCGTATTGCAGAGAAAAACGATGAGCTTGCTTCATTTGAAGAACAAGTATCTCATGTGAATCTTTCTCACATTGATGAAAAAGAAAAGAGCATGGTGATGATTACTCAGCAGATGTTCTTTTCATGAGAATTAAAATTGCCTCTTTGAGCACCCCCACCCCTCCCCCCCCTATAAACACTTGCTGTTAACTAGAACTACTTTGCAGCGGATTGAGGTTGAGAGGAAAACAAATCAGCTTGCTGAAAGAGATTTTGAAGCAAAGATACGTCAAAAGCAAAGCGAATTATATAGCATAGAGCAACAGATTAAAGTTCTTAATCGGGAGAAAGATATATTGGCCGGTGATTCTGAGGACAGAGTGAAGCTGTCGCTGAAGAAAGCAGAGTTAGAGAGTCACAAGAAGAAGCACAGGAAAATGTCAGTTACATGTTTCTGCTGTTTTATAGGTTTTTGTGAGGATGTAACTATGTATATTATGTTTCTTTTCTCACTGTTAACATTCTAGTCCTTGAAATTCCCTAGTATTGATGAATACAAAGATAAAATTAGAGGAGTTCTAAAGGGAAGGCTTCCTCCTGATAAGGATCTGAAGAAGGAAATTACTCAAGCCTTAAGGTAACATAATGCAAGCAATGATGCTATAATTTCTCTGCGAGCTTATGTAGGTTTAGACACACGCATACCATATCTGTGTATGTCCATCTTTTTCTGACGGCAGTGTAAGTATTCATTTGAGTACCTACCACTTGTCACTAGTTGTATGGTAGAATCATCTAGTCAGCCATCTTAGTAGTTTAACATTTTATTTTGGGAAATTCTCCTTTCAATTTGAGCTTAATTTTCTTGTACATTACTTGCTCCCTGTTCAGGTCTGTTGGACTTGAGTTTGATGATTTGAATTCAAAGTCGCGTGAGGCTGAGAAGGAGGTAAATGTGTTGCAGATGAAAATACAAGAAGCCAACAATAATATCTCCAAACTTCGGAAGGATATGGAATGTGAGCATGACTTTGTACCTTATATGTTTTGTGTTGCGTATTGATTCTGTGGTTGAGCTGGATATATTAGGACTCAATTGTTTATGTGGTTCTGTTCTTTAAAAAAATATTAATTGAGGCTAAACCATCCATGCATGTCAATGAACATACGATAAAGTAGCTTATTGTTTGCATATATTTATTATAGTGGACCTGTGATCCTTTAAGAGAAGTTGTGCTTAGTAATGCCTATTTGTATGCAAAATACTTTTAATGTTGCACCAAATAAACCCATATGAACCTTGTTGTCCGGTATGCTTTCAGAGCATAGTAAAAGTAATCTGTCATAGTGTTTTTTCCCCCCCTAAAAGTTATCTGTCATAGTGTTTCTAACACATATTTTTTAACATTAGGCTGAAAATAGATTGAATTATTAATGGGCGTTAAGCTAGCGTATTGATACTTTGTGGTTGAAGTAGGATTCCTTTCAGGGTTTCTAATGTAGCAGGTTGTGTTTTTTTTTTTTTTCCGGTTAATGAGAAAATGTGGGGCTGGGATCTCAATTGAAATTTGTTTTTCTTTTTCTCATCTACTGTTAAAATATTTAAGCCTCTAGCTATTTATTTCTTTTTGAAACTACAGTTTGCTTGCTTTTATACCATTTTTAACTTTTGGAACATTAGCTTCGGTAAGACATTGAACCAAAACTGTCGTTCAAAATTAGATTTAGTTCTGGTTGTTCTAGTCTTCCTCTATTTTGTCTGGTAATCTTGTTTTTGTCCTAGAATCATGTTCTAATAGTGCTTTCTGTATTGCATTCAATGCAGCAAGGAAGCGATTTGTTGAATCCAAACTACAGTCCTTGGATCATCAGGCTTTCTACATTGATTCATACATCAAAGTTTTAGAGACAGTGAAGGAGAAAAGAGATATACAGAAAAGGTTCCTGCTTTTTGACTTCACCCCATGGTTATTGTAGTGTAGGCAAATTCAAGGCCCCAGGGGCTTATGCATCTTTTACCATGTTGCCTGCAGCAAGTACAATATTGCAGATGGGATGCGGCAGATGTTTGATCCTTTCGAAAGGGTTGCTCGTGCTCATCATATATGCCCTTGCTGTGAGCGCCCTTTCTCCACTGCAGAGGAAGACGAATTTGTTAAAAAGGTTTGTATCATTTAAGTCCATGCATTAGATTTTATTATCTGCTGATTATAGTATTCTTTTCAGCTTGTTCACAGAAATCCTTGAAACTCTCTTTTCATTTTGATGGATATTTTGGTATCTTACTGTAATAACAGCAAAGAGTGAAGGCTGCAAGTTCTGCTGAGCACATGAAAGTATTGGCTTTGGAATCCTCAAATGCGGACTCCAATTTCCAACAGTTGGATAAGCTTCGAGTAGTTTATGAAGAATATGTCAAAATTGCCAAGGAAACAATCCCTCTTGCGGAAAAGAACTTACTGGAGCTTACTGAAGAGCTGGATCAAAAGTCACAAGCCCTTGATGATGTGTGTCATTTCACTGTCACCTAATCACTTTAATTCTGTGACTTCTATTTGTTCCATGCAGTTTGACGTTTAGCATACAGCAATATCAAACTAGCTGAATAACCCTACAAAGAATAAGCACTATTTCTGATAGAAGACAGCATGTATAATCCTTCACAGTAGACATTATGAAAAATCTCTTGTCCTTTTGTTTTTGGAAACTTACCTTTTTGTCAACATACTGTGTTCTATTAGCGTTGACGTAATGCCGAAGTGTTTTTTGCTTTTTATGCATGAGTAGTATCTGGTTGTGAGTTGTGACAATGACCGGAATGATTTTGCTCCTTTTAGGTATTAGGTGTTCTAGCTCAAATAAAGTCGGATAAAGAATCTGTTGAGGCATTAGTGCAGCCCGTTGAAACAGCTGATCGACTATTCCAAGAAATTGAGACTTGGCAAAAACAAGTTGATGATCTGGAGTATAAGCTTGACTTTCGAGGGCAAGGTGCCAAATCTATGGAAGAGATACAGTCGGAGCTTAGTGCTGTGCAAAATACAAAGTATCTTTCAATCATGTGTTTCTTGTGACTTACTTTTTGTTCCCATCCTTTTTGATTATCAAGCATTCTTTTTCTCTCTGACTATTAAATTGCGTGGTTGATGGAAACCTGACTGTAACTTCAGGGAAACGTGTGAGAATGGTGGAAACTACAGAAGAGTGTATGGAAATTAGTGATGAAATAGGAGAAAAAGGAATTATTGATGCATATGGAAGGATACAAAACCAGTAGCTTTTTGAGAGGCTACCATCTCTTCCTCACCTTAGAAGGTGCCAAAATGACAACAAAATTCTCATGACCTCTTCCCCTTCCTATCTCACCTTTATAACCCCCTCCCCTGACACTATAACAAACTCTTTCAGCTTATCCTTCTGAAATGATGGCAAAAGATTCAAATGACTTAAATACCCTATCTTAGACTTCTTGTCTCTCTAATTTAGTTTTGTCTTCATACAAGTTCATTCACTCCATACTCATATCTATATATGCCTTATGGTTCACAAGTTTTTATCTAATTTTATTCCTTTCCTTCTTATGATGCCATCAGGGATAATTTACATCAGGAACTAGAGAAGTTGAGGGATGAACAGAGGTACATCGAAAATGATTTGGCACATGTTCAAATAAGGTGGCATGCTCTAAGGGAGGAGAAGGTTACAGCAGCTAACATGTTGCGTGATGTTAAGAAAGTAGAAGAAGATTTAGAGCGTTTGTCTGAGGAAAAAGATCAAGTTGAGCTTGATGAGAAGGTCCGTCTCTCAGCTGTTATGTTTCTTATAGCTCATGTCCTCTGTTTATTTTTTGTTTAAACTTTTATGTTGCTTGAAAGTGAGTGTATGATCAGGTAATAGGAGATTCCGACAGGCAATTTATGATAATTCCATTCCTGAAATTATGCTTTGTTATAGCATCTTTCATTCTATTTTTATGAATTCTAAGTTTTTGTCAAACTTTAATCATGATCACTGTCAGTCCTTTAAGTAATGGATAAACTTTTATTCCTTGAAGATATAAGGTGAACATATCCTGCATCTTTTTATGGTCAGGCCTTGATTACTATGTTTTTATTTCACACAGATGGTGAGATTGTAGGCATTGCATAGGGCGAAGGGTAAAAAGATTAGTAGGTATCAAGTACAGGAACTAGGCATTCTTATGTTATCACAAATAAAAGAACTTTTTGTTTTAGATGAATTTTCATATTCTAGTTTTCCCTATGACTAAGTTTTGTCAAATTTGAAATCCTTCTTTATGTAGCGACACGAAAACTTTTTTATTGATTCTTGACGTGAATATTGTTTTCAGTTTCAATTGTTTTAGTTTTACATTGTTAGGTTAGTCAATGCAGTCTCCTTTAAAGGGACTTGTGGCATACCATCATGAATAGCAATTGATTGTTGTTGTATCTTTTTAGCATTTGGCAGAGGCTCTTGGTCCTTTATCCAAGGAGAAAGAAAAACTACAGAGTGAATTTAATGAGCTGAAAGTCAAACTTGAGCAGGAGTATGAGGACCAGAAAAAACTGTTGGACAACTATCGGTGGCAAATTGACGAGCTACTAAGAGTTGCTTCAAAAATTAAAGAGTAAATTTTGTCAAACTGAGGATTGTAAGATTCTATCATGCCATTTATCTTGATCATCAGTTTCATCTTACCAGGTATGATGATCTAAAGAAAGGAGAAAAATACAAGGAAATGCAAGAAAAGTTATCTTTATCGGAATCTCAACTGCAAAGTTGTGATGCTAGGAAGCAAGAAATATTAGCTGAACTTAACAAATTTAAGGAAGGAATACGAGATCAGGATAACATACGAAGAAATATTGAGGACAACTTGAATTACAGGAAAACAAAGGCGGAGGTGGAAGAGCTTGGCCGGCTGATTGAATCTTTAGAAGAGAGAATCCTGAAAATTGGTGGGATTTCACCAGTTGAAGCTGAACTTATAAAGCTTTCTCAGGAAAGAGAGAGAATTCTTTCAGAGGTACTCATAAAGTTTAACAAGTCATTTCCTGTTTTTCCTTCAACTGGCTGAAAAGTTTATGGTTATGATCACATTGATATTCCTAAGTTTTTGAAAATTGGCTTATGTATGCGTCAGGTATGATTTATGGACATTCTGTCTTGCGTTTTCATGATACCATCTTAGTCTTTGTCTTTGTTGTATTTTGTTGCATCAGTGCTGATGTTCTGCTGACAAGTTTCTGCCACAACAAAAGGCAATTACATAGTCATGATGTTGTAAAAGCATGTTTGGGATGCTTACACATAGAGTGCCTAATCCCCATCCAGGCAAGACCTGAAATAGATTCTTTGAAACCACTGGACGTCAAAACCAATGTTCTTAATATACAAACAAAGACATGATGCCACATAACCTTTCACACATTTACGTCTTTTGTACTTACCTACACGTACTTTATTGCGGCTTTTACATCAATAGTTTCAGAATTGTTTCTGAAAGCTGTGAAGTTTTACCTCCTCCTCTCTCTTTCCTTAAGTCTCCAAGCCCAAATTTTTCCTTTCTCTTCTACGCCCTTTTCCCATTCTCTGATGTTCTTTCCTTTTCTGCATCACTTTTAATGTGAAAATTGTTTGCTTTTTCATGTTAATTTGAAACAATGGTTCTTTCCTCAAGATTTAAGATTTCAAGTAGACGAATTCTCTTCGCAATTATTAATAAATACATACCGGGACATTTAAGTGTTTATTTGGATCCCAATTCTTTGAGGACAAAGTTGTGTTTTTCTCACTAGAGTTTGCCTTTGCACCAGAAAAAGTTTTAGGCCTATGCCCTTTATTTTTTTATTATTTGGGCTGTGTAGTAGGCTGTTTATCCTTTCCTATTTGTCATTGTTGATTCCTACCAAATAAATGATGACTGCAGCATAAATTCTCATGTTTTAATGTAATTTTCATAGACGAAGGTATTGTGGTATCACCTATTTATTTATATATCTTCTGTCTCAAATTATTTCACCTGTCAATTTATTTGTGCTTTCCTGTGACAAAATTTTCATGCCTTGATCGTGTGAAATCACTGAAAGCTATTTGTTATACTAAAACAGTTGAATAGGTACCGAGGAACAATGTCAGTTCACCAGAGCAACATTTCAAAGAATAAAGTTGATCTTAAACAGGCACAATATAAGGATATTGACAAGCGCTACTTTGATCAGCTTGTCCAGCTCAAGGTCAAATTATGCTTTATTGCTTGCTTGTTCCCTTCTAGCCACTTTTTGCAATGTTTCATTAATTTGATTTTTTTTGTCAGACAACTGAAATGGCAAACAAGGACCTAGACAGATACTACAATGCACTTGACAAGTGAGTTCTCCATAGGCAGTCTCGATATTTGCCTTTGCCTGTTGTTATGTATGCTATATTTTAAGGTAAATTTCTCTGTTAATTATCCCCCAGGATTTGTATAAACCGTGTGTGTCCTGCTACCAAAAGATACGAGTTTCTTGCAACTTTCTACATAGAGCTTTCTCTTAACTGATCATTTATCATAATATTTCAATCGCATGGTATTGGTTGAGATTTTATTGAGCATGTTTTCAAGAAGTTAATCCTCTTGAAGATGTATCCTACAAATTTTATCAATACAAGAAGGGAAGAGACAAAGTGTTTTGAGAAATTTATATAACTAGGCATGGCAAAAGAGCCGCGAGCTCAGCTTAGTCCAAAGTTAAGGGGTCGAGCAGGCTCAAGCTTTGGACTTCAGTATTCAGGTCCGATTGGGTTCAAGATTGACAAATTTTGTTGGATCTGATCAACCATTAAAAATCGGGTCAGCGGGGACCAAAGTCAACAGGTTAAAACAAGTTTGACTGGACTCAGGCCCAAATTTTTTTTTGACATAAGACCCAAGCCCAGCCTAGTTCATTGTCATCCCTAGGCATCATGAGCCTGTTGTTAAACACAGGACATCATCTACGTTTCTTTTTGGCACATCTAATACTTTTGGATATCGACTACTTTTACATGTTGACTTACTAAATTCTATGCATGCCTATGTTTCTAGAGCATTGATGCGGTTTCACTCCATGAAAATGGAAGAAATTAATAAGATCATCAGGGAGTTGTGGCAACAAACATATAGAGGGCAGGATATAGATTACATTAGCATCCACTCAGATTCTGAAGGTTCTGGAACTCGGTCTTACAGTTACAAGGTATTGAATATCTTTATTAATCTAGTTGAATTTATTCTGCTTTTTTAGGTCATTTAAGTGTATTGATGACAACTAATAACTCCACTGCCTTCAAACTAGGTTCTAATGCAGACTGGAGATGCAGAACTAGAAATGAGAGGAAGGTGTAGTGCTGGTCAAAAAGTGAGTATATCTAAGAATAGGATCTTCTAGTAGAGCTGATATTCTGATTTGGACATGGTTAAAAGTTAGGTTTGTATGCAGGTTCTTGCTTCGCTTATCATTCGGTTGGCTCTAGCTGAGACATTTTGCCTCAATTGCGGAATACTAGCATTAGATGAGCCTACGACAAACTTGGATGGACCAAATGCTGAGAGTCTTGCTGCAGCTCTACTCAGGTACAAGACAGCTACAAAGTCCTTATAACTGGATTGGACTAACCACTGTAAGGTCTTAAAGGTCTCGATAAATGTAGCTTTTATTGTTTTTTTGTTCTCTTGGATTTTCTCCAGAATAATGGAGGACAGAAAGGGACAGGAGAATTTTCAGTTGATTGTAATCACACATGATGAGCGTTTTGCTCAACTAATTGGTCAAAGGCAGCATGCAGAGAGATATTATCGAGTCGCAAAGGATGATCAGTAAGCTGCTTTTCTTCCAGTTTCCTCATCTTGGAGCTTTTGTCTAAATTTGCGTTTGTTACTTGATTATACTCCGTAAGTTTATTAATGAGAGTATATTCTATGGCTTTATTTCAGTCAGCATAGCATAATTGAAGCACAAGAGATATTCGATTGACATCGAATGAGAGGTAGAAAAATCTTTCTGTCAGATAGAGCATCAGGTTGAATCATTCGAGATGCACACAAGATGCATCATTCAGACATGTCTACCTGGTGTAGATTGTACAAGGTCTAGCTTATTACTGTACAATTGTTACTGATTTTCCTCTAGGAAATGTTTCCGTCCTTGATTTCATAATGTGGTCAACATACTGTTGGAAGTAACAAAGTGAATAAGTTATGATTATGAATTTAAGTTAATACATCAATTTAAATCTATAACATTATCTTTTTACTTTATTTATATTCCTCGGAATGTGAATCAGATTTGCATATTGCGTAATCATTTTTCCTTTCTAAAGTTCATTTTATTCAAACGAAGATTGGTACAAAGACTTCATAATCTATGAGAGTCTGTGACCAATAATTACTTTTTCAATCTGTCTACAATAGTGATTAGGAGTGAACTTCATTTGTCCCATTTGTCCTATCTGTTCAGCAGCTCTTCCGTTTATGCTGTCTATCTCACTCTGGTTGCTAACTTACAGTCAAAACCACTAGCTCACTCCTGCATTTCGACCCGGCGTTGCCATTATTCAGTTGATAATTACTAACCAGTTGAGGTTCGTCATGAAGAAGCAATTCGAAGACTTCAGAGGAATGACATTCGGTAGCCTCAGTTGTATTAGGATGCGTCATGCAGACTGAACAAATCCACACTTGTATCCAACACATTGACATATTGGCAATTGCTCAGAGTCCCTCAACTTGCCATAGTAAGCCACAATAGGTCACCCACGTTATTTATAGGACACGAGATTAACTTTTAATTACTGGATCCAGGCCCATGCGCCAATTAAAAACAATGCTCCCCGGTATCTTTCCACAGATCCTGTGCATTCTCCATGTACGAAATCGTCGTCTGGAGTGTAGGTTCAATCATACCGCTAATCTTTAACCTTCGGTGAATCGTTTACCGGTATCTTAGTGGTTTTGTCGATGAAATCAAAATTTCATGTTGGCTGCAGCGAAGTTCTCACATTCTGAGCCCACTCCATAGTTGTTACCTTGCAATTGAACTAGCATGGTTACATATGATTAGATCCTAGGTATTATGGTGAGTACATGATCTTCATTTTGGAGCCACCTGCTCCATCTTTTTTATTTTTTTAGAGTTTGCTATTGTTAACACCTTTTGGTGAATCCTTTTTTAATTTCTAACCCTTCTTGAATGTTTTAACTTGCAGGAAAGCCTAAGATACGAAAAGCACACACAAGGTAATCTCAATAATGCCTTTTGAAGATAAATAGGGATGGCCTAAATAGTTTCAGCTCTTCACTTAAGGCTCTCCTTTTCAGGAGGTGTTGAGTTTGAGTCACGCCAAAAGAAGAGAAATAGGAAATGTTCCTGTTGATGACTCGTCTAGCACCTTGGGTAAAGCTTCTTAATCGGATCAATTACGGACGTCTCGCTTCCAAAGATAGTGTAGGACTTGAAGCTATTAAAGAACCTGGGAGTTGATAGAAACTTGATGTTGAGTAGGAGCATGCTAGTGATCAATCATCAACATAATAATCAAGTATGTGAAGATTTTTTGAACGCAGAAATGTACAGGTTAGAGCTCTTGGGATGGGGTTTTAGGGGTTTAGGATTAGTCCGACTAAGTCGGGATACCTAATGTAATTAAAAAAATAAAAATAAAAAATAATGCTTTTTGAAGTACAAAAAGAGTATAATGTTGTAAGTAGGTTCGAGAATGCTCTTCACTACTCTTTTGACAGTTTAGCAAAGGTTGAAAGCGAATATTCTCAATTTTACTTAGAGTAGGCATAATATACAATGGTAAAACAATATTCATCATTGCCTATATCATTAGATGTGATACTAATATACTTTTTTTTATTAAACGCATAGGTCATGTCATATTAACTTAAATTAATTGACATTTAATTTCTTTAATTATATTTAATTATAATAAATTTCATTATTGTTTTGACTTAATAAATATTAATTAACTTAATTTAACCACAACTATTCAAAGTTCTGATCAATCTGAATCTCGTTTGTCCTTAATGAACCCAAGTTTCTAACATGAAAATCGAATCCTCTTCTTTCAATCAAAACTTCTTCAGTGTCATTGATTTTCTCCTTCTTCAACTATAAACCATGGCTCTCCCACTCTCAAACCATCCATATTCGCTAAATCCCTATTATCTTCAACCACAATCTCTTTCTCTAAGCTATCGCCCACTAGTTATCAGACTACTATCATTCAAATGGGTGGCATCCCAAGAACTTACCTCAATATTGTATCCAAATGGCAGTGGTTGTGATTGCTAAGTGGAAAAAATAAAATAACTCTTCAAAGCTTGACTCTGTTATGAGAGACAAATTTACAACCTAAAAAACAAAGTTGAACTTCAAGTAGCTATTGTGGAGCTTGAATGATAATGAGAATTGTTAAAAAAAAGCTCCCAAGTTGTTCTTTATTAGTACCCATGAACAAATTAAGGTTTTTTCTGAAAGGGTTGTTCATAGTATTAAGCCTTACACGAAAAGTTCTGGGTTTGGTGATTCTGATATGGAGGAGTTGAATTTGGGTTTGAAAAATGAGATTAGCAGAGAAATAAAGACGAGATTGAGAAAGATCCATTCTTAAGGCTCAGTAGGAGAGGAAGATGGTTTGAGTTTAGAGAATTGATATAGAAATGACTTGTTTGGTCAATTGAGTGAGAGTAATGGTGTCACTAAGAGAAAAGATAGCAAATTTAGGAAGAATAAGAATACTATTAGATCTATGCATGGTTGTAGTCAGTTGGATTCAAGGTAGATTGGGCTTAATAGAAAGTAAAGGAAAGTAAATAATTGGAGTAGTATAAATAAATTAGGTAAATTAAGATTTTTTTAAAAATCAAACTAAGTTAATTACATTTAGTGAAAAATTAAATAGAAGTAAATAGGTTTTTGACATGTGGGCTTTACATACACGTTTAATAGAAAATATTAAGTTAGGTAAAATTTTGCGTATTTATACTTTAATTTAAACATTATGTAAATGATATAGTTTATTTTGAACACTCCAAAATATTAGGATTCAACTTGTATTTTGATAAAAACGTTGTAGTCAAATTTGCACTTTTTTCCAATATTGAAGAGAATTATATCACTTACACCTTTTTACTAGGTCAATTAGTCGTAGAAGCTCCATTGTTAGATATACTAGCTATTGGCGTGAGCTGTCAAACTAAGAGATGATAGGATATTGATCTCTTTAATGTAAATCCCTTGATTCAAGGGTCAATTCTTATCATAGTCATAGTTTGTGTATAGCTGAAAATAGAATAGAACCTGTCTATATATCTGTACTTACTCTCAGTAAAAAGGACACAAAAAAATAGAGAAAACTCTTTCTTCTACGCGAGTTATCATGGTATCAGAGTAAACCGATCCTTGACATACTCATCTATTTTTTTTCACTTTCGTTTCACAACCATGTCAAATTCAGAAGCCTCAAATCCCTCTGGGGGACAACAATACAACCCTACCCTCACCGAACTGACCATGAAAATGTTTGAAATATTGAATAGACAGACGATCCCGATTACAGAAACTTCCGCTGCTCAGATTGGCATTAAGTTGGATGGCACCAACTATACACTGTGGTCCCAAGTTGATGAGATGTACATCTCAAGCAAAGACAAATTGGGATTTATTAATGGCGATCTTCCTCAGCCTCCCCAAATTGATCCAACCTTTCGGAAATGGCGTACAGACAACGCTATTGTCAAAGGCTGGTTGATTAGCTCCATGGACATATCCTTGATTAGTAATTTTATTCGATTCCCTACAGCAAAGGTGGTGTGGGATTCGATTGCTACTACTTACTTTGATGGCAATGATACCTCGCAAGTCTATAATCTCCGACGCCATTTGACCCGCTTGCGACAATCTGGAGGCTCTCTTGAAAAATATTATAATGATCTCCAAGGTTTGCGGCGTGAAATTGATTTTCGTCGTCCAAATCCAATGGAGTGTGCTGCTGATATTCAACGTTATAATAATCTCCTTCAAGAGGAGAGAGTATATATATTTTTGGATGGCCTTGATGACCGACTTGACAAGATTCGAGCAGATGTACTACAAATGCATCCTTTTCCTATTATTGAAGAGGCATATGCACAAGTTCATTGGGAAGCTATTCGACAACAAGTCATGATAACCAGTCACAATACTGAAATTTCGGGTGTTGTGTTAGCCTCCAAGAGTGTTAAAATTAGACAATCTACTTCATTGTCAATAGGATCTCTTTCACTAAGCAAAGGAGTATCAAGTGTGTCCTCTAAATCACGAACATATTCTGATGGATCTAAATGTTCTCATTGTGGTAATTCTAAGCACACCCGCGAAAATTGCTTCAAATTACATCGCTACCCGATTGGTGGCATGATCTCCAAGCTCGAAAGCGTCAAGACAAGGCTGAAACTAATGGTAAAGCTGCTGTGGTTATAGCAGAATCCCAACTTTCATTCACACCATCTATTGAATTATCACAAGGAGATGTACTTCTCTCATATTTAGGTAACAATCTTTCCCATAAAGCTATTGATAGCAATACTTAGATACTTGACTCAGGAGCTACAGACCATAAGACCTATGATGCTACTGATTTTTCCAAAACTTCATCATCAAGATGAACTACAATAGCCAATGCCAATGGGGTTATATCTCAAGTCACAGGAGCAGGCACTGTGAACTTATCACCTACAATATCTTTACATAATACTTTTCTTGTTCCCTCCTTATCCCATAAATTATTATCTGTTAGTCAAATTTCCATTGATCTAAATTGTGTTGTGCTCATCTATCCCACTTTTTTCCTTCTTCAGGATATTCTCACTAAGGAGATAATTGGGCATGGTACTAGGGGGGTGTCCTCTACTACATGGATGATCTTAGTATGGGTCAAGCTCATCGTGCACATCATCAAAGTGACTCCAAAGAATAGCAGATTTGGCTTTGGCATCGTTAGTTAGGACATCCATCATTTGGTTACATGAAACATTTATATCCTTATTTATTCGCAGACATGCAGCCTAGTAGTTTTAAATGTGACACTTCCATTTTAGCCAAGAGTCATAGAACTATTTATCCTTTGAGTATGATTAAAAGTCAAGTTCCATTTGCTTTAATTCACTTTGATGTGTGGGGGCCATCTTTGGTAACTATGGTATCTAGTTTTTGCTAGTTTGTCATCTTTATTGATGATTGTACTCGCCTGACATGGTTGTATTTAGTGAAACGTAAAGATGAATTGTTGACTATATTTCAATCTTTTCATACAATGGTCCAGACTTAATTCTTAGCTAAAATTCAAGTTCTTAGGTTTGATAATGGCGAGGAATATATGAACAAGCGATTCCGAGATTATTTTCGTGTCCATGGTTTGCTTTATGAGATCTCATGTCCACAAACCCCTCAGTAAAATGGGATTGTTGAGAGAAAGAATAGGCACAAACTAGAAACTGCTCGTTCCTTGTTACTTGGAGCACATGGACCTAACCAACATTGGTCTGATGCTGTTGCTACTACAGTACACCTTCTCAATCGAATGCCATCACAAGTCTTAAATTTTCAGATAACATTACAAGCTCTTTCATCACATGTCTCTCTGCTATCCATGTTACTGATTCCACCTAGAATTTTTGGTTGTGTGACATTTGTCCATCTGCATAAAAATCAACGCACAAAACTTGATCCATGTGCAACTCAATGCATATTCTTGGGATATGCAGTACACCAAAAAGGATATCGATGTTATGATCCAGCCACCAGACGTACCTATGTCACCATGGATGTTACTTTCTTGGAATTTGAAACATTTTACTCTCCTTCCAAATCCAATTCTTCTCTTCCAGGAGAGATTCGGAGTGAAGAGCAAAATTGGTTTTTTCCCTCATCGAATAGTATTTCTTTCACAGAAATGGCAGACATGGTGGGTGATATGGAACATTCTAGAATAGAATTGGTAGGCAATGAGGAACCTTCCACAACTAGTATAGTTCTAAGAGAGACATCAACCCCATTAGAGACATCTACTTCGCCACTTCCAATTGAAATAGAGACCCCAATCTCCTTAGTACCTGAAGACCCATCTCCTGATAATATTTTTTAGGTAACCTCTCCTACTACACCTTCAAGCTCTATAAATACTTCTGCTGGTTATATTTTACCTTTCAGGTATAACCGAGGAAAACCAGCCAATAGATATTCTCTTGATATTGAGGACTGGAAGTCAAAATATACAATTGCCAATTACATGACTCTCCAAACCTCTCAAAATATTTGTGCAAGGACTGTCCTCAAATTATGTCCCCACTAGTGTTCAAGAAGCCCTGACAAACCAAAAATGGACTCAAGCAATAAAGGAAGAAATGGTGACATTATTGAAGAACAAAGCATGGACTCTTGTCACCTTGCCTGAAGAGAAAAGAATTGTAGGGTGTAAATGGGTATTCTCCATTAAATACAAGGTGGATGGATTGAATGAGAGATATAAAGCAAGGTTGGTCACAAAAGGTTATACGCAAATCTATGACGTAGACTATCAAGAGACCTTCTCACCAGTGGCCAAACTGAATACAGTTAGAGTTTTATTATCTCTTGAAGTAAACCTTGGCCATTGCATATCAGTTTGATATAAAGAACGCCTTCCTCCATGGTGATCTTGAAGAGGAGGTGTACATGGATATTCCATCAGGTTATACATCGAATTCCAAGACCAAGGTTGTGTGTAAACTATAGTGAGCACTATATAGACTGAAACAATCACCGCAAGCATGGTTTGGTCGGTTTAGTCTTGCGATGAAAAAATATGGCTTTCAACAAAGCAATTCAGACCATACACTTTTTCTAAAGCATCAACAAGGGAAGGTGATAGCCTTGGTAATATATGTACATAACATGATTATCACAGGGAACGACTTAAAAGAAATAGCAATACTTCAAAAGCAATTGGCAACTGAGTTTGAAATGAAGAATTTAGGGGGGCTCAAATATTTTCTAGGAAATGAAGTTACGAGATCAAGGCAAGGTATATTTTTATCTCAACGGAAATACACCTTAGATTTACTATCTGAGGTGGGATAATTAGAGTGCAAGCCGACAAAAACACCAATTATTCAAAACCATGAACTTGGAGAATACCTAGAACAAGTACCTGCTGATAAGGAGAGATATCAAAGGCTGGTTGCTAAACTTATTTACCTATCACATACTCGTCAATTCATGCATTACTCGAGTGAAGATCACATGGATGCTGTAATACGAATTCTTCGCTACTTAAAGTCCTCACCTGGGAAAGGACTTATGTTTTCAAAGAATAATCATCTGAAGATTGAAAGCTATACAGACACAGATTGGGCTAGGAATATCTCGGATAGAAAATCTACTTCAGTGTACTTTACATTTGTTGGTGGAAATCTTGTTACATGGAGAAATAAAATTTTTTTTTATAGCCTTATCAAGCGCCAAAGCTGAGTTTCGAGGAATGGCTAAAGGTCTTTGCAAACTTCTATGGCTTACAAGATTACTGACTGAAATTGGTTTCTCTCCAACCTCTGAGGTGGATTTATTCTGTGATAACAAGGCTGCCATTGAGATCTCGCATAATCCTATCCAACATGATCGAACAAAGCATGTGGAGGTAGATCTGCATTTCATCAAACAAAATCTCGAAGAGGAAATCATTCAGTTTCCTTTTGTTAAGTTTGAGTATCAGTTGGCAAATATATTTGAAAAAGTTGTATCTAGCAAAAACTTCTACAACTCACGTGGCAAGTTGGGCATCCAAGATTTGTATGCATCAACGTGAGGGGGAGTATTGGCGTGAGCTATCAAACTAGTGAGATTATAGGGTATTGATCTCTTAATTAATGTAAATCCCTTGATTCAAGGGTCAATTCTTATCATAGTCATAGTTTGTGTATAGCCGAAAATAGAATAGAACCTGTATATATATCTGTACTTACTCTCAGTAAAAAGGACATAAAAAAACAGAGAAAACTCTTTCTTCTACACGAGTTATCACTGGCATCTCTAATCATCATATTGGAATTTTTTATTTAGATTTGTGTATTTGAGCATATTAATAGAAGTATTGTTCAATTTTGTATTCTTTATGTATTGTTGGGCATGTAACAATATCTTGTCAATAAATGTAACATCCCACTCCCGCACGACCCTAACTTGGCATCGAAGGTGATATCCGAGCTCGTGCCTCACGAGAGTGATATGCTAGAGCAGTCACTTACAGTTCAAAAACTCAGTAAGACATTTTTATTTTCAAAAACAATCACATGCGCGGAAATCACTAAACAGTTTGGGCTCGATTTAATACGAACTGTTTAAAGCATTTGTCACTTTAATGCGCGGAAATCAGCACTTGATAGTTTCCGGTCCGGACTTTTTCTCCTGAATCTTCCAGAACAATTTCTAAGGGTCACTATCAAGTGACAAACACTCTAAAACAATTCCAATTCCAATTCTCAAGCACAATTATCTCAGAATTTACAAAACAGATCATATTCACAAATAAATGCAGGAAATGCCATGAATGCATGTACATATATGTTGGGACCCGATCTGGGAACCGGATCCCAACCGAAAAGCGTAACATAAGTATGGAAAACAGAAACTAAAAATGAACGACATAACGAAAAACGAAGCACAATTTGAAGAGGAAGCGAAAATACAAAGCAGCGGAACGAAACGCAAAACGAATTCGGAAATCAAAAGAACGGAACATAAGGCGAAATCAAATCGGATACGTATGGAATCAAACCAAATAAACGAAGTAATTGAACTGAATCATATCCGACATCCGAGAACAATCACCAAAGAAAAATGATCACGTTGGAAACCTAGACTATCCAAATCCGGTATAAATTTTTTTTTCTCTTTTCTTTTCTTTACTCATTAATCAAATCTGATTTCCTTTTTCTTGGAAATTTTCCT
>JANZLD010194255.1:0-18836 GCA_026413575.1 Erythroxylum carthagenense
CTTTGTTTCAGGAAAAATCCAAAAATTATACTCCAAATAGATACGGACTATCTTTTTGTCGAAACCACATTTACACCACACTTCCATCCAAAATTGCGAACTTAAAAAGACTGATTTAATACTTTCCTTTTTCATAAACGTATTGACCCTTATCTCTAGTTCATAACAAATCCAAAATTATCTCAATTGAATATCGGTACAAAAATTTATGGCTTAAAAACCAAAACATACTATCTAGGAACAGTAGCTCACCGTGGCGTGAGAAAGCTCGCCGCGGCAAAATCCAAACGCTCACCACGGCAAGGAAGCAAGTAGGCGCCGCGGCGTGCCTACGCCGCGACGTGCACCGCGGTGTACACACACGCCCTCTTCGCGGCGTGCATGCTCACCTGTGCCGCGGCGTGCGTTGAGCATGTCACAACGTGCGAGCACCGTAAGCCCTCTGAAACCTAATTTTTCAACGATTTATAATCAAATTCTTCATCTATCAACACACAATTCATCTATATCCCAAATTAACACTCATACATCATTTTCCAACTCATATCAAACCCATATCATTTACAAAATAATCCAAAACATTTCAAATGTCGAAAACCCTAAAAACCATACATATAAATCACTCAATCCATAATTTTTAACACTAAACACATGAATCATTCATTTAATCAAAAGGAAAGGAGCTTAAACTTACTTGATTTAGCTTCCAAAATCCTTTGACTCTTCATGGATTCACCCAAAAACCATTTCTTCTTCTCTTCTTCTCTTCTTCTTCTTCTTCTACGGCAACTCTTAACCATTTTTCCCACAAAATAATCCTTTCATCCCCTTTTTATACCCTAACTCAATGTGAAATGTCCATTTTGCCCCTTCCTTTAACCTTAAGACTTATAATCTTAAGTGTCATACCCAAATTGCCCTTAATCATTTTCTTTTAACCTCACTATTTCAATTTCGAAATTTCCAACTTGTAAGGACTGAATTGAAATTTCAATTCTTTTAGAATCACTCACTTTAAGCCTATGAATTTCCAATTCAAACAATTCATTCACTTTGACTTTCATAATTCTCTCTATATTTCAATGTCTCATGATAAAAACAAAATTCCTAGATCATGTCTTTAATTTATAGAGCCATTTTGACAATTGTTGCCAGTACCGAAAATCTCATCGGTACTCACTTAGCAATTTTATACAGAATACACTTAAATCATTCCAATTTCATTTTTCAAACACAAATTTCACATTTTTCACTAAAAATTCACTTATAGACACATATGTCGGGAATTGTCACGAGTGCAGGTACGATCATGTGCATTTGCCAAATTTATCAATCGTATCCATATAGAGGCCCATTTATGCATGCAAAATACACACTCACAACCCAATCCAAAATTTTCACTTTAGCCTTCTCATCGGTGGTGGGATGTTACATCTCAGATATAATTTGAGATTCTAGAAGAGCTTATAGTCAGCTATGGGTACAAAGTTAAACTTCAGTACTGCATTTCATCCTCAAACAAATGGATAGATTGAGAGGACTATTAGAGTTTTAACGAGTATCGGAATGGCACCGTATGAGGTATTGTAGGGAAAAAATTGTCATTCACCTCTGTATTGGGTTGAAGAGGTTCTGAGAATGGTTGAAGGCCTAGAACTAATACAAGATGTTGTGGATAATGTGAAACTGGTCTATAATCATATTAAAGCAGCCCAAGATAGACAAAAGAGTTATGTGGATCAGCGTTGAAAGGATATGGAATATAAAGTAGGAGATAGAGTGTTTCTGAGAGCATAGCCTTAGCGAGGAGTGCTAAGGTTCGGTAAAAAGAGTAAGCTGAGTCCTAAGTACATTGGTCCTTATGAGATCATTGAGAGGATAGGACCATTGGCATACAAGTTAGCTTTACGAAATGAGATGTCTCTGTTATACAATGTATTTCATGTAAGTATGCTTATAAGATACCGATCTAATCCAATGCATGTGTTACTGGCTCAAGAAATCGAAATAGCTAGTAGCTTGAGTTATGTTGACGAGCTGATCAAGATAGTGGGATATCAAACAAAATAGCTAAGAAACTGAGTAATTCTATTGTTGAAATTCCTTTGGAAGAATCATTTAGGGAAGGAAGTAGCTTAGGAAACGGAGGAGCACATGAGGAGAAAATACCGCCACCTGTTAAAACAATTAGGTAATAATTTCAAGGATGAAATTTCTTAATGAGGGGAGAATTTTAACACCCCGTTATCCCATGTCTAGGGTTAGAACCCTAGAATAGTTTACATGAGAGATTATTGAGAAGTTAGAAAGTCCATTTCATGCTCATGCATTATATAACATACACACACATGTGAATATTAATTATTGCACGCATTAAAATGATTGTACACGCATTCATTGACATTTTTTGAGTATAATTGATTTATAAATGTGATTATATTAAGAATTATGGATTATATGCATTAAAAATTGATTTGGTGATAATAATTGTTGATCTAGAATTTTTAGTGAAATTTAGGAAATTTCTAAAATTTTAAGTATTTTTAGACTACGAAAAATATCAAGTAGGGAGACAATTGTTAAATGATAGTTGAAATAAGAGTCAAATGGTAGTGAAAATTTTGATAAATGACTTTGGGATTTATTGATAAGGGTCATTGAAAATTAGGAGACAATTGGAGTTGACTGGATTAGTTAAATAAAGGAACCTAGTTTAAACCTATAGGGATTGGACATTTGGCAAGTGACAAGTGTGACTTGCCAAGCCATCTCTTTATCCCGTGATTCTCTTAATTACTTGGAAGACCATTAAATTCTCTTGAATCTTGCTTTCTTCTTCTTCTTCTTCGTGGCTTTCTTCTTCCCCTTCTTCACGAATTTTCTCACCAATCTCCATTCAAGTTGAACCAAGCTCTCTCATCTTTCACTTGCTACTCTCACCTTATTGTCTTCTTCATTTGCCACAAGAAAACCTAAACCTCCTAACCTCCATGATGTTATAAGTGGGTTGTATGAGAATTTAGGGCTTCTTGGTGTTCTTGAAGAGTTTGAAGATTTTGAAGCTAAATCAAGTAAGTTATGCTTTAATCATCATGGGTAGTGTTAAATGAATCTAATATGATGAGTAATTTGAGATTGATGACTTGATCCTGAAATTATATGTGTGAATCCTAAGTGATGAAATGTGCATGTAAATGTCTTATTTTTGCATATAAGATTATTAACCTTTCATAAGTTGTTGTAGAGATGAGTTTGAACTAGAAAGATCATTAAAATGGTGTAGAAAGAAGTGCAAAAATTGTAACTTGTAAATTATGTTTTGTTTTCTTGGTATATTAAGTGAATTTCTTTGCTTGTTTTAGAGATGAACTAATATGAGTTTAGAGCTAATAAAAAGTTTTTGAAATGAGATAAATTAAGGTGATAGTTAGGAACAAAATGAAGTAGAATATGCACAGAAAATTGAAGAAGAATATGTATTTGAATATGTTTTGTTTTGGTGTGTAATAACGTGAATGTCAATAGTTAAACTAAGTTAAAAGAGAAAGAAAGGGATAGTATAGTGTCTTGAAATGAGGAGAATTAGGATGACAGTTTATATACAAAGGAAAGGTAACAATGGAATTGAATGTGTGCTGAAATATTGAAGAATGCATAGACATGGTTGATGTTCTATTTATGGGGTTAAGATCAACAATCTTGTATGATGTGTTTTGTGGATGTTTTTAGTTGGAATGGAGGTGACAATGAAGAGGAATTGAAGTAGGAATGATAAGACATGCAAGAGATGTGTTTAATAATACACTTGGAAGGGAAAGGAGTAAAGGATTTAGTAAACCAAAAAATGATGGTGATATGTCTTGTTATATATATATGATTGATAAATCAAATGGGTACAGTTTTTGTGGATTTTAACGCAACTAATATGGTAGTTGAAGTAGCATGTAACGAAGTTGCATAAATGAATGTGAATATTAGAGAATTTGGTGTAAAATGTTGTTAGTATATGTGTAGAAATCGTGAGAAATGTGGTTAAGTGAGATATGCTTCTCATATGTCTATCAGGTGGACTTCAGGTCCACTGGGTGGACATTCTCGGGAATTCTGGCTTCCTAGCTCCGTTCATGTCCCTTTGGAGGGACATATGTCCGCTGGGCAGATATTCTCGGGATACTTACACAAATTTACAATTTTGACCCTTTAGATAGTAAAATCTCTCTTTGGGGTCTTCACAGAAGTTGTAGAACTCGAATTCCTCTTCGAAAGCATTCTAAAATGACATTAATCTAACATCCACAGAAAAATTTATGCCTTTTTTTCCAAAATAATGTATATTATTATTTATTAATGTTTTCCTATGAGGTATTTAGGCTTGAATGTGATCTTGAATGAGTGTAGTTGATGATGAATTGAGTGATTAAAGTAAGGAAAGTGTATTAGGTATTAATAAATGATTTAAAGATGATGTTAATTAGTTATGAGATGTGTATTAAGGAAATGTACGTGGGATTATCATTGAGCATGCATTGTACATAATCTATATATACATATATGCATAAATGAGTACTTATATAATTATGAAAAGTTGTGATGTGTGTAAATGTGTGTTGTATGATATAGAAGAGCAATTAGAGTGACAATATCTAGACGTTGTAAGGACTTCAAGGTAATAGCTATCTGGAGCAAACTGTGAGTAACCTAAATGGTCTCACTATGATTATTTGTTTGTTAAATTGTGTCCTAAATTATTATGTGATGTGTATGTACTAATTATGGACATTGAATGTCCAAGGAATTTGATGCATGAATAACATTGGAACTGATCATTGAATGTGAATTTGTCTAAATATGTGATTTCTCAACTTAAATGTTGAATACTGGACTAAGGTCTGATGACAAATGTGAATGAGATTATGAATGTGATTGATTGAACATAATGATTGATTGAATATGTGTAGTGCATTGCATTACATGAATGCATTAAAGATAAAGGCAGTTGTGATTAGAGTCGCCACTAAAAAGAGCTTAGAATCAGAATGTTCTATGAACCTCTGGCTCAATATGTAAAATGAGCCCTGTATCTCCAATGGATAAGGGACAGTATTAATAAGCCCAATATCCACAACGGATATAGGACAGTGAAAAAGGCACTCGGTCACAACAACGAAATAAACAAACGTGAGTCTCATGAGCATTGCATATACACTTGATGTATGTACGAATTGAATGATTTTAATGTATTATTGAATTATGTTAAATGAGAAATGTGAAAATTGTGTACAAGGTGTTTTGCGATGCTACATGATGATACTTGAAATTATATGAACTATGTGATTCCATGGATTTTTGTGTTATGTGATATGAGTGAACCATCGAGGATTGTTAACTCATGGAGTTAACAAAACTCACCAAAAATTGCACATTGACTTTTTCAGGTTCGAGAGAGATCATAGCTTTTAAGTCAATTTAGAAGAGAACTAGTAGTGATTTTGAATAAAAGACATCAGCTAGGACTGAAAGATTTAAATAAATTTTTGTATAATTCCTTATGTGTGTAGCATGTTTTGTATGCAAAGATGTAAACTCTTATTATTTTTTGATAATGTACATATATGGATGTTGTTGTAAAGGCATAATGTACATATTGTTTAAGAAATGAAATGAGGAATTCGGGTTTTAGCCATGGTGATTCTTATGTTTTAATTTATGATTCCATGAGTAAGTGAAAGTGATGTAGTTAGTGCACCACTTTCATCGGGTATATGCTCGAACGTCAAAAGGACATACAGGCACAAATGTTTGATGGGAGTGGGTGCTCACTGGTTACATAAATATCATACTCTAACTGATCTACAAATATCTTTCTATCAGGAATTTCTCTAACACAGATATAAGAATGGGTGGATCCTAAACAGTACCAACAATGACCTCAGGTGCGTCCTAGTCCTCACGAGCTTTCAAATAATAAACCTGAGCCAAAGCAGATGGTACAACAAGTCGATCAATAGTTTCTAAAGAAGTACTAAAATTAGGCCTAAACTGACTAGATCTTCCACGTCCTCTACTCCCAGCAGGTGCATAAGAAACTTCTCTACTAGCTTATAATGTCTGCGACTATCTCATAGGACAGTTGGCTATCAAATTCTCAGTACTGCCATATTGAAAACATGCACCCGTAGCCCTCCTATAGGTACTCCAATAGGGTTTGGAACAAAGAGGGCACTCTGGAGCACCAGAACCTCAGCCCACAGAGGAATCCCTACTAGAATCAGTCAATAAGGGAAAGTCTTGTTTCCTCCCCCTTGCTATAGATCTCTAAGTGAATTATTGTGCAATAGAAGCACCTTCCTGACTTCTCTTACCTGAGGGCTGACCTCCTCTAGTAAAAATTCTTTGCTGAACTTTTGCTCTTTTAACCATCTCCTGCTTTTCTATTTTAATAGCAGCTTATACCAATTGATGGTAACTCAATTGTTACAAGAGAGTAAATGTTGTAAGATGCTCTTTGATTAAATAATTCAAACCATCCTTAAACTTATGACACCAGAACTCCTCAGTAAGTACAGATTGAAGTGCATACTTGCTAAGTTGATTAAATTCCTTATCGTACTCAAAAACAGGCAAACTTCTCTGCTTCAGATTCAGAAACTACTTTCACCTCTCCTTTCTATAGGCTTCCTTCACATACTTGGCTTTAAACTTTTGGGAAAAGAAATCCCAAGTCAGAGGCTCAGGTAGCTGAGGATACCTCATAACAAACTTCCACCACTCATTGGCCTCTGCTTGAAGAAAGGAGACAGCACAGTGCACCATCCGTTCAGGTGGGTAATTAACTTCATCTAACATCTTTTTCACCTTTTGTAACCAAAAATTAGCTCTTTCAGAATCCTCTAGAGATGTTCCAGTAAAAAAGTCATTATATCTTACGACAACTTAAACAAAGCTTTCCCCTAAGCTAGGGGTGGAGGTGATGGTGCTTTATCTCAGTTTACCCTAGAGGGTCCCGATATTGATGAATGAGATCGTTTAGGATTATTACTCTCAGTAATGTCATCAACGACATTATGAGATCGTTCCATACTTAAATCTAAAACCAAAATATGGAACAAATTGCATTAGGCCAAACACAACTATTATATTCAAGTACAAGAAATAGTTAAGCGTTGGTTAAACCAAAATCGCCTAAACCATACTCTGATACCAAACAATAAAACACCTGAAGGTTGAGTTAATAAATAGAATACATCATACACATTGTACTTTTCAAAATACATGCTTTAACTTCTAAATCCATCCTGAAGTAAGGTTATTACAAACCATATACACAAAAATACAAAATGTCTTATCATATTGAGTACAAATCAATAATCGACTAAACATTTCCAAAACAAAACACATCATTCTTTGTCCACTGCGGTTGTCTTTGTCCCAGTCTTAAATATTCTTATCAAAACCCACACGGAGGCAAAATCATCATGCTAACCATAAAGCTTATTAGGGAATAACTAAACAAGATATAAAATGGAGACTATTTCTAATAGTAATCTAGCACTTACATGTACTAAATTAGATTATATCTTAAGCAATCTTTAATTATTCAAATTAAAGAGTAATCAGATCATTAAAAGGACCAAAACATAATACAATTCATCAAAACAAAATATTCTTACATTAGAGCAAATCATATAAGTATCATAACAAAATAACGTTACTCCAGAATAGGATATAATTATGTCAGAAAAGAATACAACTTATATTAGATCAAGGCATAACTTGTATTGGATTAAAACTTAGCTTGTTTCAAAACTGAACATATATCAGAACACAAAATATATTAGTCTGTTAATCCTTTTTATAGAAGTGGGTAATGGAAACAAAACAGGGGATACTAATGATTGGTATCAATAGAAACATAAGAGACTTAAGTCTCTGAATCAGAAAACATTGTAGTGTCTAAGAAAAGGGGACACCATAGTGTTAAAGTACAAAAGAAACCAAAGTGCCTAAAAATAGGAGCAGCTGTAAACCTTCTAGGAATGCCTACTTACCCACGAGTAGGACTTGGCAGTTTTAAAATAAACCATTTTGGATTTTAGAATCACATGTAAAAGATGTAGTACATAACACATGATTTTATTCCATCCTGCTCAAATTGAACATGTTCATTCACATTTGATCAAACTTAATAGGCCTTATAAGCATAAACATTTCCGATAATGCACCAACGAATATATTAAGTAATTAAACTTTACATTCACACAAGTTCCCCAGTCACTAACATTCATAACTAACATATTACTTATATCCTTTAGATCACATTAGTTTCTATAAGAACACATTTATCATTTGAACGAATCATATATTCCAACATTAGATACTTTGATATCAAATAACATCTTCCTTAAGTTATTACCTTAATTAACAACTCAAAACTTATTCAACCTTTAATCAATTAATCTAACATCAAACTTGGTTTATTTCCAACCTTAATTAAGTTCAAATACACCATTATATAGTGTTTTAATCTTATTTGGTTCAATAATTGCGTAAAACAAAAAATTTCATTTCATAACCTTGCCTACAATTGTGGGGTACCACAATCGTGACAAAAGCTAATACATCTGTCCATGATCGTGGAATGAGTCCCACAAACATGGACTACCCAATTTCCTATGATTTTCTGGGTTTAAACTCCTTCATTCCAAATCCTAAACACCTTCATCAAAATCCATTCATTAACCTCAATTTCTACCTTACTTATGCTTCAATTCCTCATCCAATTCATGTCTAAATCTAATTCAAAAATATTCATTAGGCAGCTCACTTCATAGTCTTTCATGTACCAAAACCAAAACAAAATTTGCCATAAAAAGCTCACTTTTCTAGCACACATTTATCATCATCATAAAACATGTTCCATGCCAATTCAATCATCATAAAACTTGTATTAATACATGCTATCAAGGTTAGAATTCCCTTACCTATTTAACTATAAATTCCAACTCCAAAGAACAAGCCAACTAGCCTTTCAAGCAATAAACACAACTCCAAAATCCAAGTAAAACTAGGGTGATCTTAACACCGAGAAGATAATAGCACAAAAGTGACAAGGTCTAACTTCTTTGATGTAGCATCTTAATGTGGTAAGCAAGCACAACATAAGCCAAATGTACAAGAATGAAAAACGTGGTGTTTTGGTGGTGAATGAATAAGGAGAAGAAGAATGACTAGCAGAAACACTTCTGCCTTAGATGGATTCATTTGATGCTAGTTGTCCCTTTCACAACATGGCATACGTCTCCATTGCATGCATCCCATTTGTCTAGTCCTCAAGCTGCCAAATGTCACAATCCTACCAGGCCACATGTCATTTAATCAATGTTGCCAAATGTCATTCAATTATAATGCCATTTGCCCCTTATTTACTTATGTCAAATGTCATTAAATATATAGGCTTCGTCACCCTAATTTCCATGTACCAACTTGTCTTGCCACTTAACAATTTTTCTAGTCCAAATGTACATTTTAATAAATCCTTTTTGTGGTAACAATTAATTCAAGTTACTAACTATGGTTTGATGGACCACAGACTCAAGACATATGCAATTTTTAATCATATCACATATACCTTTGTAGACATGTAATATTTCTACTAGGGTGTAATCTGGGGCCTTATGGTAAGACCTTGATAGGAGCACAACTGAACTACACCACCATTGAGAAGGAGTTGCTTGCAGTGGTATTTGCATGTGAAAAATTTTGTTCTTACCTTTTGGGCTCACAAGTTATTATTTTTACAGATCATGCGGCATTGTGTTATCTCTTTGCAAAGAAGGACGACAAGGCTAGGCTCATCCAATGGGTGCTTCTGCTTCGGGAATTCAACATTGAGGTTAAGGATAAGAAAGGAGAAAAAAATGTTTTGGTGGACCACCTATCAAGCCTTGAAGGGGAACAAAATGAAGAAGAGGAGGAAATTAAACAGCATTTTTCTTACAAGGCTTTAATGATGGTAGAAAATCCTTTCCATCCTTAGTTTGTTAATATTTTCAATTATCTCTCAGGTGGTATTCTTCCCCTTAATCTCTCACATCAAAAAAGGAAGCAATTTTTATTTCCTTGTTCTCGTTATATTTGGGATGAACCTGTGTTATATATAATATATGCTGACATTTTGGTTCATAGGTGTGTCCCCGAAGATGAAATGCTTGAAGTTTTGACCTAGTGTCATAGTTCAGTTTATGTCGAATACTATAGAGCAAATAAGACGAATGCTTGCATTTTGGAGTGTGGATTCTATTGACCAAACTTGTTCAAGGGTGCCTGAGATTTTGTATTACGCTGTGATAGGTGCCTAAGAGTGGGCAACATTTTGAAGAGAGATGAGATGTCACTTTCAAACATCATGAAGGTAAAGATATTTGATGTGCGGGGCTTGGATTTCATGGGACCATTCCCATCCTTTCTAGGTAACTCTTATATATTTTTTGGAGTTTATTATGTGTCCAAGTGGGTGGAAGCAATAGCTACTCTAACAAATGATGGCAAGGTAGTGCAATGATTCATCAAGAAGATCTTTACAAGATTTGGGGTGCCTAGAGCTATCATAAGTGATGGAGGGAGCCACTTTTACAACAAACCCTTTCAGGCTCTTTTGAGAAGATATAACTTTCATCATAGAGTGGCAACCCCTTACCATTTGCAAACGAGTGGCCAAGTGGGGGTAGTGAATAGAGAGTTGAAGAAGATTCTGGAGAAAGTAGTGAGCACTTCAAAGAAAGATTAGGCTTTGTAGTTGGATGATACATTGTGGGCTTACAGGATAGCTTTCAAACTCCCATAAGCATAACACCATATCGACTTATGTATGGCAAGGCTTGCCATTTACCATTAGAGTTGGAGCATAGAGCCTATTGGGCAATTAGAAAATTTAACATAGATTGGAAGCTAGTAGGAGGAAAGAGATTGTTACAACTTGATGAATTAGAAGAATTAAGACATGATGCGTATGAAAATGTCAAGTTGTACAAAGAAAAGGGCTAAGAAGTGGCATGATGGCCATATTAAGATGAAGGAATTCAAGAGTGGGGACTTAGTGCTTTTATTAAATTAATGACTTCATTTATTTCCTAAAAAGCTCATGTCGGGATAAAGTGGCCCATTTAAGGTTAGTCAACTGTTTCCCTATATGGAGTTAGAAAATGAAAAGGGTGAACCTTTTAAGGTTAATGGGCATAGATGCAAGCTTTACTTTGGTGGGCCATCCTCATAAGAAAGGAAGTACTTTCTTACCTTTCACTCACTCTTTTATGAATTCATATGGAATGTTCAAGATAATGACCTTAACTTAGCATGTCTGTCTTTCATTTGTTTGTCTTTGTGTTAGTGTGGTGTTGTTTTAATTTCATAATATCCAGTTTGGTTTAACTAATCTTGCACTTCATTCTCTTGTTGTTTAGGTCCCCAATGATATGTTTTGAGGTTGCTTGAAGATTTATTATGCATCATAGCTTGTTAGAGGACCAAAGGATGAGAGGAAAAATACGCCACTTCCATCGGCACCACCACCATAAGCCCATCTTACCCGTAATCTCTTATATTATTCTTTTTGTGTTTTGGGTTTTGTTCTTCATGGTGTTGTTTTTTGGTTTTGGATGTTCTCTTTTTCAAATTGAGGAAAATGTTTTGTTTAAGTGTGGGGAGGCAGTCTTTGCATTTGTGTTTTCAATTTTGCATGTCACTTAGGATTTATGTTAGGTTGTTAGTATTATATGTGTCATTTCCCATACATTTGAATCTTTATGATGAATGTGTTACCATAAGATTCTGTCATGCTAGTTGGAATGAATTAAATGCATGCATGAACTTAAATTAGGCTACTTAAGTTGAGAGTGAACCATGTGGAGTGATGAAAGTAGTTAGCCACATAAGCTTACTCATAACTTGACACTTGAACAATGAGGTAATGTATAGAAGCATAATGGATTTTCATTTAAGCCTATGTGAGGAATTGAGCCTTTATGACTCCATTCTATAGTCATTTCATTTCCTTGTTTGTGTGATGCCTCCTTAGGTAATTACCTTCAAAACTTGCTTTGAATCAGTTTAAATCTACTTGATCCATGCAAGATAGAAATGATTAAAGCCTTCTTGCTTTAACCTTTGGCTTAAATGACCTACCCTTTCATTACCCCTTGCTAGCTCCATTGATCCTTTAACCTTTTGTTTTTTGAAATCACCCAATTTTAAAACCCACAAACCCCATTAGTTTACCAAATCATAAGTTAATAGAGTGCTAAGTGATACTTGAGTGTGGAATCACAAGTTAAGAGCACATGGCATATAGTTATTGTTTTCTATTCATTGTTTCTTTATTATGAAAAAAAGAGAAAAAAAAAGAAGAACAAAATCAAATGAAAAAAAAGAAAGGAAAAGTAATAACTTTAATTAGTGCAGAGAAGTAGTCTTATCTATTTGCAGATCTTATAAGTTTATCTTTGTCATGTTTTTATACACTTAGCAGTATATAAATGCTTGTGATAAACCCCTAATACCTGTTTAACCCACCTTAACCTAGCCATATTACAACCCAAAACAAAGTCCTTTTGATCAATCCTAGCATATAATCATTGTGGAGAAGATTGGTGTATTAGCAAGCCTATGATAGTGTTGTTTCCTATAGGAAGTTTGCGTAAAACACTAACCGTCAAAAACTTGAGAGAAATGAGTGAAATCCATAAGGAAGGTCCATTTTGATTTTATACTTATCTTTGAGTGATGAGGAAGGTCCATTTTGAATTTATACGTATCTTTGAGTGATGGTTTCATGTGTTGAGTTTGCTTATATACACCAATGAAAATTAGTCATAATGTGTATAGTAGCTTAACACTTGAGTTGGCTAAAGTTTGAGGGATTGCATGCTTTAATCTTTGTGAAAATGAAATGATAGAATTTTATTGGTTTTATGTGTTCTTTACATGAGGACAAGAAAAAGTTTAAGTGTGGAGATGTTGATAGGTATGGATTGCATTGTTTTTTTTATAGGTAATTTGACATGTGTTTAGTAGTTAATTTGATTTTTTAGTGTGTGTTTAGGTTAAGATTTGTGTTAGTTCATAAATATTTGTATTTTAAGTGTTATTTGGGTAAGAACATGTTTTTGAGCTTCAATTATATATATATGTGCCGTGATGAGTTTGTTAGTGTTTCAGGGCATTCGGAAGAGTTTCGGAGGAGACCTAAACAAAAACATAGTGCTACAATCATGATAAAGAGTAGGTAAACCAGCCACGATCATGCACCAAGGGCCACGATCATGTCTTGCACGCAAACAAAAGCAGAGTCACTTTTGAATTCAAGTTTTCAAAGGACATTTCAGACCCCAGAAAGACACTAAGGTTATCTTAATTGGTAAAGACTATAAAAGGATTGTAATGGAACCCTAGAAGAGAGCTTGGATTCTGCCTACATTTAGGAAAGAGAAACAGAAAAGAAGAAGAGGAAGAAGCTTCTCGAAATAGGTGATCTCCTGACGTCGTTGCTCTCCCGAATCAGCCAACCTCAGTTTCATCTCCTCCCTATTTATATTTTTATTCATTTAATGTGTAAGATTAAGATGGGTTGTATGGATATTGATTTTGAGTTGTTCATGATGTTCTAACTTTATCTTTAGGATTTAGCTTATCTTTAATGTTAATCTAGTTGATTTGTGTTTACTTAAGTTGGGTGTTGTGACTAATTGATGTATTTACATATTTCGGTAATAAACCGAGAGGGTGAATCGAATAAAAATGATTAGATTAGATTAACAAGAGTTAAGCGATCTAATTGACCACTTAATCAATTTAGTCAGTAATTTAACGGAGAGAGATCTTGTGTGAGACCTGATTGTTTATTAGTTAGCTGCAGAAATAATTAGAATTATGGGTAATTTGTGAATTTTTCAAGTCCATAATTTGATTAGGGTTTACAATTTAGAAATGATTATAACTCGAGAGAGAGTAATCAACCCCATGATTGTCTAGAACCGACACCTTGTAAACACATAAAAGGCTATATTAGCATTAATGATAGGTAAAATCCCCTCTCCCATAACTTGATTAATTCTCTATATGGATTTCTAGTGTTGCATTATTTGATTATTTTCAGTTTCTTTTTATTTAGTTTTCTTTTTAGTTATTATTCAAATTTGAGTCTTAAATAAAGCACAACCTGAATTAAGTGGTGCCTAAGCACAATCTCTGTAATATGATATATGCTTTTTACTATAAGTAACAACCGTATACTTGTGATTTTTAGCGTAAAACAAGTAATTGGTTTTGCAATTAACATCTTCCAAACTCTTTTACGCATCGTCTAGGTTTCCAAGCTTGTCTAAGATTTTGTCTAAATTTGATTCCATTGAACTCGGTTTTTCTTGCTTGAAACCTGGTGGTTTTTAAGGTCTGAACTGTCCTCCACCATTGTTTGACCAAAAGAAGTTTGGTGCCTAGGGTTGTATATGTTAGAGTAGGGATTGTTTTCCCCTCCTCAACCATATTGAGTTCCTATATAGTTTACTTGCTCTGATCCCTTGTCCTTTATCAAGAAACAGTCAACTGTATTATGATCTATCTGCCCACAGAGCTTACACTTTAGCTAAATGGCTTTTACTGTATTTGAGGACAAAGCCTTCATGTTGTTTAGTTGTTGAGTTAAATTATCAATTTTAGCCTGTATTTTTTGTCATTTGATCTATAGCTACAACTCCTTTTCCCTCACAAAACGTTATGGGTTGTCTACTCCGCTTGTTCATCCATAAATAGCTATTACTCGTCATCTCTTCTAACAACTCTTCTGCTTCACATACTGTCTTCCTAAAAAGTGATCCTCCTGAAGGAGCATCAATTGTGCGCTTTTTATATAGAGTTACATCGTTATAGAACGTTTCCAAAAGAAATTATTTAGGTAGGTTATGGTGTGGATATTTTCTTTGCAAGTCTTTATATCGTTCCTACGTTTAATAAATCGATTCCCTGTCACCTTGCTGAAAGTTTGCAATCTCCTTGATAATCTTCATAGTCTTAGTAAAGGGAAAGTACTTATCTAGGAAGGAACGAACTAATTGGTCCCAAGTGGTGACATTAATTGGATTGAGGGAATGGTACCAAGCTTTTTCTCTATCCCTTAAGGTAAAAGGAAAGAGTCTCATTCTTACAACATCCTCTAACATCTGATGATAATGGAAGGTATTGCAGATTTCAAGGAAATTGACAATATATGTGTTCAAGTCTTCATTCGTTAATCCATAAAATTACACATTTTGTTGAAGCATATTTTGATGGCTTGATTTCAAAGGAAGTTGCTTGCACAGGTGGCCACGGGAGGCCTAGCTATAACTTGATTGGCTACATTGAAGCTCGGTCTCATGAAATCCATAAGGATTCTTGGTTGATGCCTTTGGTTCACTCCTTGAGCTAACTCTTGCTGAAACTCCTAGGCTATTGTTGCTTTTACAGTTTCTTATTATTCGTCACGCCGAGCTCTTCTAGTTGAACATTCTAAACGAGTGATGTCAAGCTCTACAATTTCAATAATGCGACTCGAATTTCTTGTAACTCTTGTAATCATGCAAGAGCACGGACACAAAATAAGAAGAGAACTGAAAAACTTAAACTAACTAAAACACCTTAGACTAAGAGAACTAAACTATTCTTTGTCTTCCCCAGCAACGACACTAAAAACTTGGTTTGGATAAGTTTTAATCTTAGAAACCCTCAATATTCTGCAAGCGCATGGTTCGTAGCATTATATTAAAGGTATAGATCTTACAAGGAAGGAGAGTAATCTAATCCTAAAATCTAAGGCCTAAAAAACTATAAAACTAAAAATAAAATATGCAACAGAAATTAATTACAGAGTTTAACTAATCAAATCAGAAATTAAACACAAAAGTTATAACATCCCATCACCGATGGGAAGGGTAAAATAGTAATTTAGGATGGGTTATGAGTGTGTAAACTAGTCTCGACATGTTCATGCATAATATGGCCCCCATATATGCATAAATTGTAATTTTTGTATATGCACATGATTGTACATGCATTCATGACATTTCCCGACATATGTGTTTACTGTGAAAAACATATGATTTAGTGCTTGAAAATTGAATTGGAGTGATTTATTTGTGTTTTACATTTTTTGCGACTTTTAGGAATTTTTCTGAAATTTTTGGGGAACAATGTTCCGACTGGAAAAATTACCAAGTAACGAACTGATTAGATTTCTTGTTGGGACCCGATCTTAGGATAGGACCCCAACCGGAAAACGGAACAAAAGATGGACAAAAATGATAGCAAATCGGAAATGCATCAAGATCGAATCCAAGAAAACCAAAATCGCAAAGCGAAACAAAACGGACAAAATGCAAATCAAATGCGAATCGAATTGGATCAAAACAAGTCTTGAAATCAAAGCATACAAACGAAGTCAAATCGACTTGGGTCGGAAACAAACTAAACAAGACGATTCAATCGGACTGAAATACAAATTTCTGACATCCGTGAATAATTATCTTAAAGAAGCATCAAAATGGTCGCGTTGGATACCTTAGACTTAACCTATCCGAATCGATATAAGTTTTTTTTCTTCTTTTTCTTATTCATTACTCATCGTTAACAAACCTTATTCTTATTCAACATTCACATACAAAAAACAATTCAATAAATCGCAAACAATAATCATTTGAACCAAAAATTCAGCAGCATTACGACTGTATTTTGACAAACCCGAACTTGCAATAGTCTTAAAACACACTTCTATAAATCAATCCAGTCAACATTCATCGGACCCTCCCGTCCGGAATCTCAACATACACAAACCAATGCCCATTCATTCATATTCATCCATATACAATTCATACTGATATCTCAATTCATAACCAAGATCATACTTCAATTCAAAACACACCCCATCATATCTATATACAATCTCCATTCTAGAATTCATATGCACCATACTCAAATATATACACAACCATAATGCACAATTCATAGCCATACATAGCCATACACAATTCCAATTCCATAACTCAAGTTCTTATACAATTTCATAATTCAAATACATCAGAAAATAAACGTTTACAATACCCCAATGGCATTCTAAGCCATAAACCAAAATCCTAATACATAAAACACAAATCAAATGAATTCAAACATAAGCCTTGACCTTCTTTCATCCGATCTTTTGCTCGATACCTGGAGATGGGGATGAAAGGGGGGTGAGCTTGACAGCTCGTGGATAACATGCTTATAAATCAAATAATAAGCAAAACATTTTCAAATCTCATTTTCAAAAGATCGAGCTATCACAGTAGGAAAACATCTAAGGTTTATTCCTCAAAATTTTCTCAATTTCAAAACTTTCATAAACATTTATAAATAGTTTCCAAAACTATCACAATTGAAAACCCCAATTTCTCATTCATTGAAGTTCCAAACCTTTTTACAATTCATAAATAAAATCGAAGACATGAAATGCATCACATATAAATGCACCACATTCTAAACAAAACAAAAACACATAACACGTCAAACGGTTTGGGTCGGTTCAAAGCAGAACGTACTGCACATTCTCACATAGCGGTCTTGTGTAGCCGTGAACGGAATATACTACACCTTCTTGCATAGCAGTCCGGTGTAGCCGTGACTTATGGGAGTCCTAAATCGGAACTCCAGTGCCACTAGCGGGCAGGCGGGAGAAGCCTTTTAAAAAGAGACAGTGCACTGACTCAACTTAAGGGACCTAACCAAACCCATATAACACATATTCATGCTTGAAAAACAAATTGCCCGAAGGCATATTTCGAAACTGAACATTTCATGTCATCTCAAATTCAACATAGCGTCGATCATTCACAATATCACACAATTTACAAACAAAAACTCACATAACAATTCTCAATTTTCCCCAAACAAAGAATGCACACTTTATAACATTTCAAAAACATTCAACCATCATGTCACACTAGTTCCTATATTAAATTTCAATCCATTAAACACAATGAACTCAAAAGAGTATTTCACTTTAGCAAATCATTCAAAAATTCATTGAATAAACAATTCAAATCATTTATGAAAATTGTCCGAAACAATTGTAGAAATTTTTCAAATCATTCAGAAACAATGAATTTAACAATTCATAAATCATTCCAAAATCAATTGATTCAATCATTTGAAAAACAATAGCTTATAAACATGTTTACTTTCTTGGATTTTTTTTCAAAACTACAATTAGCTTATAATTCGATAAATAAACACGTTACCCACCTCATATCCTTGCTAGAAACTTGTCCCAATCATCAAGTCTCCAAAGCCTCTCCTCAATTTTCCTCATCCAAGACAAAAATCCTAAATCATAAATATCCAAAATTGAACCAATTAAACTATGTATTCTCCAAAATTGACTTGAGAATCTACAAACCCATATCAATCTTAAGACAAATAAACCAAACTCTCATTAAAAGTTAACAAGGTAATAATATCTCTTACCTTTTTCTTTCTCTATTTTCGACATTTCTAGGCTTGAAAGGAAGCTCTCTTCATCCTCCATGTTTTTCCCTTCTTGAACCACTTGAAAATCACTCTTGAAGACCTTGAAAAATCAAACCCTGGCTCTTCTTTCTTCCTTCTCCTTCCTCTCCATGACAACTCTCATTTCTCTCTCTTATTTCTTTCCTTTTCTCCCAAATTTTGTGGCTTTCATCTCCTTAAATAGCAGCGCTCATGCCATGTCATTAATGAATGGCAAATGACCATTTTGTCCCTCCACATAAGCCTATAAACTTAACTCTTTAAGT
>JANZLD010194551.1:0-18826 GCA_026413575.1 Erythroxylum carthagenense
CCTTATCGTAGGGTGTGTATCGGAATGACCTACGGGCGTCCCGGTACATATCCTATGATAAGGGGGTGCTACAAGCAAACTGTTAGTTTCAGTTCGTTTTTCCGATGCCATCAACCCTTCTGGCATCGTAGCAAGCTCATTTTGCTCTCATATTATAATTAGCCACATTGTAAAAATGGAATCCGTGGCTATATAAACTGATCTAGGGATTCCATTTTTAACAACAATGTCGATGTAGTTATATAATTAAATAATGTCGGTTCATTAATCTTCATTTGTTGTATTAATTTTGACTAACGTGTATTAATAGTTACAATTTCTGGAACATCTGACAAGTCACGATAGCAAACTTAACATAGAGACTAATTTTATGTTAGAATTGAAAAAAATTGAAAGTTTGAGTATTTTATTGTCACTTTTTAAAGTTTGGGCTATAATTACAAAGTTAAACAAAGTTTGAATTTTTTTTTAATTAATCCTTTTCCAAACTATAGCAAACTCGAAATTTTAGATATCTTTGCTATCTATGGCTCCATCCTATGCTCTTCATAAATTTTTTTTCCTAAATAATTACTTGTATTTAATTTATTTATTTTAATTCTTGATTAAGAGGAAAAGTGATTCATATATAAGATGGCTCATATTTTAACTAAAAACTTTAAGACAATTGGCTATGAACCATTTCTTGAATAAAGTGGATGTAAAAATTTAGAATTTTAATACAACCCCTCAAGTTTAACACGCCACTTGTTTACTCTTTGATCATCCAAAAGTTTGTTAGTATTGTTAAAATTTTCACTTCCTTTAAGAATGAATATTTATGAGATTGTGTGTACAAGAAATGATTCATAACCCAATAATTTAAAATTTTAAGTAAAAATATATAAATACTAACCACTGTAAAATGAAGAATTGTAAAAATTTGACCACTGTAAAATTAAGAATTGTAAAAATTTGAATAACTTATAAATAAAAAATTAAAATTTGTATTTAAGTGCACTTCAATTGTTATTAGACATTGTGATCAAATGAGAAAGAGGTAAGAAATTCTTTTTGTTGTCATCATCGTTCATCTTATAAATGAAATCTTATGTTTTTCATTGCCTAAAGTACGACATAATGTCACCATATATTTCTTTAATTCTCCAATTTGGCTTTTACTCAAGGGTTTGTCTCAAATGTTAATATTAACTTGACATATATGTCAAATCGTAAAGCTTTGTTTCTTATCTGGCCTTCTGCTAGCAAATCAGTTCGGCACAATGTACAAAAAAGGAGATACAGAAGAAAATGACCTAACTGAAAAGCTTTACCTTTATCCAACTTATAATACGGCATGCATGATCAAACCAATTTAATATTCCATTACTTAATTTTCTCTGACGGGATGAGTGAATACTACCTATAAATGGCCCGCGAAAGCATGCTATTGGCACCAATCAACCTTTCCTAGTTAATAATACAAAGCCAAGATACAGCCGAATACATTGAGACGGAGCAAAAATGAAAGGTTTCTGGGCTATTCTTTTGTTGGTTTTAGTCGTGACTACTGCAATTCCTACAGAAGCTGGCCCAGCTGTATGCAAACAAGTGAAGCAACGGATTCAGCCCTGCCAAAAATATTTGTCTGGAAATGTCTCAAAACCTTCCCCTAATTGCTGTGCAGTTGTTCAAGAGCTCAAAGACCGTGCCACTGACAAATTAGCTAAGAAGGTCGTCTGTCAATGTTTAGAAGACGCATCTGAGCTGAATATTCAGGCTGCTAAGATAAAGAAGCTTCCCGGTCTATGCAACGTCGACGTTGAAATACCTTATGCCTCCAATTCGCGTTGTAGCAAGTAAGTGTATTGTTTTTCTTAATTATGTTTTCTTGACAAACTCACTAAACGTTATTCTGAAACTTCATATTACCTGTTTGGGCAGAAAATTCCAATAGGGAAAGAAAATTGCAGCTGGTGAAAACAAGCCTTTGCTAGCAGAATAAAGCGCTGAGATGTACTAACACTAAAATAAAATTTAAATGATTTCGTATTATCCTAAATAATGGTGTTTCCTAAGAATGATTTTCCTTCATCAGGATTTCTTTTCCCTTGTAACCAAAGAATATCGTGTTGAATATAAATCAACAACGTTTCTGTATTGTTTTTCGACGGCGTTCAGATCTGAAGGCTTCAATTTTTAGATTGAAACATGTTAAATGTTCATTAATCTTCAAATTGGGAAGGAAAGAAATGGTTTACACATAACAGTGTTCTGCATCTTTATCCAGAAACGGTAATGCATTGAACTATGGACATATTTTTGTCGATGGTTAAAAAACCCGATCGCACCGGCCAGTTCGACTGGAATAAATACCAATAATCTAATTTTTGATCCAGTTCATACTTATAACATTTCTAAGTAAAAACTGGTTAGTTAATTAATAAATAGGCTGATTTACCGAAATCAATAACTCACTTGACACTTTTATATCACCGGGTCCCATCATTTTTTTAACGCGGGACCTACTTCAAAGAACAAGTTTCTCTCCTCTCTCTTCACAGAGACATACACCTACACATGTTATCAGTGTCAATGTTTTGATGCCCGTACAGATAGTTTGGTTGGCAAACTAACAGGGTCAATTGGAACAAGGTTTTAGGTTCGACTCCTGGCAATAACGGGATACAATGGACCGCTCTGTTAGGAGGCTGACCAAAATTAAACTGTGATTCAATCCCTCAGCGATGGTCGGGCCTGCGACTGGGGGCCCTTGGGGTTGGGGATCAACCTTTTGGAAAAAGTGTCAATGTTTTGACATTTAAAAATTATTTTCTTTTTTTAATCTTTCATACAATTTAATTGATAAATTATAATTTTTGAAATTTATATTATTTATTTATCACATTATATGTTAATTAAAATATTATTTTAAAAATATATTACTATTTTAATCTTTAAAAATACTAAATTAATTTAATCTCACAAATAAATTATACTTGTCAAATTTTAGTATCTTTATTTATATCCTCACATTTTAATTGAAAAATTTTAAATTATTATTGTGAAAAATTAATTATTATTTATCTTAAATTTGTTTAATAAAATTAAATTATTAATTAATAAATATGCTTAAAATAATTTATGAATGTGTTAAAAATAATATTTAAACTATAAAAAGTATATTTAAAGGACATTTAAACAAGTTAAAATAAAGTTAGAGCCATTCTTATTAACTTTCTTTAAACATTTTTAAAATTTTACGAGTCTTTAAGTAAATGCTGATATGAAATGCTATATTTTTACTTATTCTTATAATTTTTATTCTTATTTATTATATATCAATTTTATAACCGTTTAATATCTATACCTTAAACCTTTGGCTTGACCGGTTTAATATCCGGTCTGATTTTTAAATATTGATTTTTATATATAAACTTGTTTAGTGTATATAAGGGTCCAATACCAAATTTGGTTCTCTTATAAAATAAGTTTTATCTAAAGCAAAGACTATATAGATTGAATATGCATGAAGGAATATAGTTGGAATAACATATTAAGGCGCCAAACCAAATAGTCAATGAATAGTAAGGTTCAAGGTGACTAGCAATAATTTTTCTATATCTTTTACCTACATCGTTTGCTAACGAGAGTCACATTGAATAAGGAGATATTTAACGTTGAAGACGTCACTATTGCGTTATTATCTCCCAACCAATGAAAACTCTATAATAATCCACTGTTTCCACGGCAAGAATTTAATAATCACTTAAACAAAATCAAGTAACTATTATTACATTCTTGAAAAAATAAGGAATGTAAATATTTGACAACCTTTTTTTAAGAGCAAAAATGGTATTAATAATTGATATTAAAAAGAGTACAAAAATGTTAAGATTCTCATCCCACATGGGTTGGATGAGAATGTGAAGAGAGGAGTGAAGCCTATAAAAGAAGGCTTACTCTTCTTCATTCATCACATCAATCAAATAACATTCCTCTTTTATGTATAAATTAGAGGATTAAGTTTGTAATCCCTAATTTTGTATTATAGTGAAATTCTTCTCTCTCTGCAGTTTTAACCCTATTGGGGTTTTTCACATAAATCTCTAGTATTCTTTAATTTCTTCCTTATATTTTCCTTTTTTCGTGCTTTCTTTTTCCAACAAGTGGTATCAAAGTCACGCTTGAATTAAGTTTAAATCTATTTGTCGTATGCTCTGTGGTTGCCACTTAGTGTGGATCCTCCAAATCAGAAAGTAAATTAGATTTTGCGGTTACCCTCAGGTGTGCACTATATGTTTGTGGGACCACCTTTCGGTTTTCGTATCTAGTGAGACCCACTGTCCCCTGATATTCCTAAATTGCTCAATGTCATCATTTGCTGGGCTCGTTTCGTGTGAGGCCCATGAGGTTAATATTCACGTGTAGGGTCGACTTACGTGAAATAATGGGAGGAGCTTTTTTGGTAGAATGTCAGAAGTAAAAGGAGAATATAAGGTGGATAAATTCAACGATTGAAATTTCTCGATTTGGAAGATGAGAATGAGGGCTATCTTGGTGAAAGATAAGCACCTCGCAGCGATCGTCAACAGGCCAGATAATATCACCGATGAAAAATGGGAAGAAATGGATGCAAATGCAACGACAAATTTACATCTCGGATTGGCAGATGAGATATTGTCAAGTATAGAAGAGAAGAAGACAGCTAAATAAATTTGAGATTATCTTACAATTATATACGAGGCAAAGTCCCTATACAATAGAATATTTCTCAAGAGGAAGTTGTACACTTTACGGATGTTAGAATCTTCGACGATGACTGAGCACGTCAATACACTGAATTATCTATTTTCACAATTGAAAAACATGGGTTATGTGATAGGGACTAGTGAACGAACGGAAATTCTACTTCAGAATTTACCAGTTTCATACGATCAACTCATCATTAACTTGAAGGTCAACTTGCCTGTGGAAAGTTTGAACTTCGACAATATTGTAGCTACGATCATTGATGAGGAAAAGCGGCGCAAGAATAAAGAGGGATCTTCACAGCAAGTAGAGGCATTGGCAATGACAAGAGGAAGATTGATGGAACATGGTTCCAGTGGGAGTTAACAACATAGTAGATCAAAACCTCGGAGTAAGAAAAATTTCAAGTGCCACAATTATGGCAAGAAAGGTCACTACAAGAAAGATTGTTGGAACCTAAAACAAAGTTCTGGTCCTTAGGGAAGAGTTGCCGACCCTCAAGGAAATGTTGCAAGTAGATCAGACGTCGATAACGTCTTAACCTATCAAGTATCAACAACAAATGATGGCAAGAGGATGACGCAGGATGTGTGGTTGGTTGATTCTGGTGCAACCTATCACATGACCTCTCGTAAACAATGGTTCTATCACTATGAACCAGTCTCAGGAGGTGTTGTATACAGCTACAATGATCAAGCCATGAATGTTGTTGGAATTGGATCCATCAAGATGAAGATGTACGATGGAATTGTTCTTACCATTCAACAGGTACGACATGTTGAGGGAATTTGGAAGAATATATTTTCGTTGGGACAATTGGACGACCTCGATTGTAAGATGGAGTGTGAAAGGGGAATCAAGAAGATAGTTCGTGGAGCGCTAGTGATAATGAAGGCAAAGAAGATAGCTGCCAACTTGTACATGGTAAAGGGAGAGATTTTGGTGGATGGAGAAGCTTCAGTTGCCTCGAGAAACAATGAGAGGTCTTCGATGATATGGCACAGGAAACTTGGTCATATGTCGGAGTAAGGAATGAAGATTCTTGTAGACCGGAAGCTACTTCCTGGGCTCACAAAGGTTTCACTACCATTTTGTGAGCAGTGCGTGACAAGCAAACAACATTGGTTGAAGTTCAACACATTGGACTCTAGAAGCACAAATGTTTTAGAATTAGTTAACTCTGATGTATGGTAAGCACCGGTTGTATCCCTGGGAGGAGCAAAGTACTTCGTATCATTCATTGATGATTATTCCAGGAGATGTTGGGTGCATCCAATCAAGAGTAAGGGAGATGTGTTTTAGAACTTCAAGGAATACAAAGCGCGAGTCCAGTTCGATACAGGAAAGAAGATAAGGTGCCTCAGGACAGATAATGGAGGAGAATACACTAGTGTAGAGTTTGATAGTTACTGTAAGCAAAATGGTATCAAGCGATAGTTCACAACGGCATATACTCCATAGCAGAACGGTGTGGTAGAGCGGATGAACAGAACGTTACTAGAGAGAACCAGGGCAATGTTGGCGACAACTGGTCTGGAGAAGTCCTTTTGGGCTGAAGCTGTCAACACTGCTTATTATATGATCAACTGGGGTCCGTCAACGACAATTGATTTGAGGACGCCGATGGAGATGTGGACAGGTAAACTAGGAGATTATTCTAGCCCTCATGTTTTTGGAAGTCCTGCATATGTAATGTGCCATGCCCAGAATGTTTCAATGTTGGATTTGAAGTTTAGGAAATGTATTTTCTTAGGCTATGCTGATGGTATAAAGGGGTATTGCCTGTGGTATCCCACTACCCGCAAGGTTGTTATTAGCAGGGATGTCATCTTCATAAAAGATAAGCACTATAGTGAAGATGCAGGTACATTAGGGTCAGATATTACGGTGATATAGGTGACCGAACATACTTCTGAAGTAGTACTAGATCAGAATCCTGTGGAGAATGATGCTGAAGTTGATGAAATCAGACGATCTGATGCTGAAGTTGATGAAATCAGACGATCAACTCGCACAACGGAAACTCCTCGTTGGCATTCTGATTATATTATGGATAGCAATGTAGCATATTATTTACTCACTGAAGATGGAGAAGTAGCAACCTTCCAGGAGACAGTAGGCTGTTCAGATGCGTATCAGTGGATAGTAGCAATGCAGGAGGAGATCAAAGCTCTGTATAAGAATCAGACTTAGGATCTTATATAGCTACCATCAGGGAGGAAACCCATTGGCAACAAATGGGTGTTCAAAATCAAAAGAAATAGTGATGACCAGTTGGAGAGGTATTGGGAAAGATTGGTGGTCAAAGGATATGCTCAAAAAGAAGGTATTGATTTCAATGAAATATTCTCACCCGTGGTTCGATTAACTACCATTCATATAGTTCTGGCATTATTAGCAGTGCATGATTTACATCTAGAATAGCTAGATGTAAAGACAACTTTTCTTCATGGTGATCTTGAAGAACAGATTTATATGCTCCAACCAGAAGGCTTTGAAGAAAAAAGAAAAGAGAAATTAGTTTGCAGGTTAAACAAATCTCTATACGTAGACCTTTGTGCGTATTACAAGACGTTTGGAGGTGATGATTTTGTCATATTGCTATTATATGTTGACGACATATTGGTTGCAGGCCCCAACAAAGATCGTATTTAAAAATTAAAGACTCAGTTGGCTAGGGAGATTGAGATGAAAGACTTAGGACTAGTAAATAAGATTCTTGGGATGCAGATTCACCAAGATAGGAACAATAGGAAGATCTGACTTTCTTAGATAAATTATTTGAAGAAGGTCTTGCGACGCTTCAATATACAAGATTGTAAGCCAGTATCCACCCCACTACCTATTAATTCCAAGTTGTCCTCTGAGATGAGTCCTAGCAGTGAAGCAGAGAGGATAGAGATGTCTCGAGTATCATATGCATCAGCAGTGGGTAGCCTGATGTTTGCCATGATCAGCACTAGACCAGACATTGCACATACAGTGGGAGTTGTAAGTCAGTACGTGGCAAATCCTGGTAGAGAGCATTGGATAGCAGTACAAAATTTTTTTCGTTACATCAAAGGAAGGTTGAATCCTGCATTATGTTACAGAAGATCAGACACAGGTATTTATGGTTATGTTGACTCAGATTATGTAGGTGATCTCGACAAAAACAAGTCCACCATTAGATATGTGTTCTTACTTGCTAGCAGAGCTATAAGCTGGGTATCTAAGCTGCAGTCAGTTGTGGTTACATCAACAACAGAAGCAGAATATGTTGCAGCTACACAAGTTAGTAAGGACGTAGTTTGGTTGAAGTTGGTCATGGAGGAGTTCGAGCATGTACAAGAGATAATTTCTCCATTTTGTGACAACCAGAGTGCTTTGCATCTTACAAAGAATCCAGCCTTTCATGCCAAGAGCAAACATATCTGAGTGTACCACTTCATTTGTGAGAAAGTAGAGGAAGGGATGATTACAGTGAAAAAGATCAACACGAAGCAGAACGTGGTAGATTTTCTAACTAAGGTTGTCAACACAGATAAGTTCATATAGTGTCGCTCTTCCTATGGCCTGATAGAGACATAAGCAGTATGGAGCCAAGAGAGAAAGAATGGTGAAGATTAAATAGTATCCAATTTAATCTTCAAGTGGGAGAATGTTAAGATACTCATCCCATATTGGGGGGATGAGAATGTGAGGGGAGGAGTGAAGCCTATAAAAGAAGGCTCACTCCTCCTCATTCAACACACCAAATAAACAACATTCCTCTTTTATGTATAAATTAGAGGATTAAGTTTGTAATCCTTAATTTTGTGTTATAGTGAAATTCTTCTCTCTCCGTGGTTTTACCCTATTGGGGTTTTCCATATAAATCTTTTGTGTTCTTTAATTTCTCCCTTATTTCCTATATATTTTCCTTTTTTCGTGCTTTCTTTTTCCAACAAAAAACAATGGAGATGTGAGGGGATTACCCTATTATAGTTCTTATAAGGTCATATTGGGAAGGATAAAAAGATAGGGTTACAAAAGTAGCAGGAGAACCATGTATTAAACATAATCAGATGTTAAGGGATACTAGGATGCTGGCCGTGCATTGTAAATGTTACCTCTTCACTAATATTAGCTCACGAAGCTCTCTTATGATGCTTGATTAAAGGGCCTCTAGTGTTGTACTTTGGTGTGCAAAGCACCCAGAATTTCTTTCTCGCCATAGTGAGTATACACAAAGGCCCAACACGAGAATATGTATGCCTTGATTTGGTAGCAAACAAGTTGATTGTGCCAATAAATGTTGGAAAATGTCAATGATGGAGTTTCCCAGATGAGTCTATAGGCACTTTCGCTAAATATTCTACCATATAATGAGGTTGATGGAGCAAGAAAAGAAAAGATGGTCCCTGGTTTCAACCTGAACTTGACGCATGGGACAATGTTGCTCAATGAGCAAGTATGCCAATCTATCAATAGTGAGAATTTTGTTCTGAATTGCCAGCTAGAGGATGAAGGAGAGTCAGGGAGTTAAAGCAATGCTCCAGACAATTTTGTGCCATTTGATGATAGGTTGTCTGCATCTTAGTAGTTATTTAGTTGTTTTGTTGGAGAGTGTTAAATATCTGCTTTGTTTACTACACGTGACTATTTTACTTTTACTTTTACTTTACATTTGTCATTTAAATTATGACCTATTCTTTTGCTATGTTTGTTATATCATGGCCTTATATGCAGCACACGATTTTGTTTTTGTTTTTTGTTTTAGCTATATAAGCATAAGAAAAAGTCCAATAGAATTATCTTCTTTCAAGAAATCTTTCTAGTGATAGCTTTTGTTTTTAAACCTTCAATTTGGTATTAGAGCTTTATTCTTAAAGGATCTGTGAATATTATTATGGAAGATGAGAAAAAATTTTCATCAATTGCTTCGCCAAAATTTGAGGAAACCAACTATCAAATATGGGTAGTTCATATGGAAGCATACTTGGAAGCTTTGGATGTTTGGGAAGCAGTGGAAGAGGATTATGACGTTCTTGCACTTTCGAACAATCCCATCTTGGCATAAATCAAAACACACAAGGAGAAGAAGATGAAGAAGTCAAAGGCCAAAGCATGTTTGTTTGCTGCAGTGTCATCAATGATCTTCACCAGAATAATGTCACTCAAAATGGCAAAAGCTATATGGGATTATCTTAAGGAAGAATATGTTAAAAACGAAAGAATCAAAGGAATGCAAGTTAATTTTATTAGAGAATAAGAAATACAGAAAATGAATGACTCAGAAACGATTAAAGAATACTCAGACAAGCTTCTAAGCATTGCTAACAAGCTAAGACTTCTTAGTTCAAAATTTACTAACTTAAGAATTGTTGAAAAAAGTCTTGTTACAGTTCCTGAAAAATACGAAGCAACCATTACAACCTTGGAGAATACCAAGGATCTTTCAAAAATTTCCTTAGCAGAATTGCTTAATGCTTTACAAGATTAAGAGCAACGAAGGCTTATGAGACAAGATTGTTCAATTGAATTAGCTCTTCAAGCTAAGCATCAGGAAGCTGGAAAGAAAAAAAAGAAATCTGACAAGAAAAATAAAACATCAAGCAACAAAAATACAACAAACCACCAGAATCAAAGCAAAGGTGAAAATTTGAAGAAAAACAACTATCCACCTTGTCAACATTGCAAAAGAACAGGACATCCACCTTTTAAATGTTGGTGGAGGCCTGATGCAAAATGCACCAAGTGCCAACAACATGGTTATGAAGTAGTGGTTTGCAAGAGTCAAGTTCAAAAGCAAGCATGATGCCCATATCGTAGATCAAGATGAAGATCAGATTTTTGTGGTAACTTGTTTTTCAGTCAAGAGTACTTCAGAATCTTGGTTGATTGACAACAATTGTACAAATCATATGACGTATGATAAGAATCTCTTCAAAGAGCTGAAGCCCACTGAAGTTAAGAAGGTCAGGATAGGGAATGGTGGCTATATTTCGGCAGAAGGGAAAGGAACTGTGGCAATCATAACAAGGTCAAGTACCAAAACAATTCATGATGTTCTTTATGTATTAGATATTGGCTAAAATCTGCTGAGTGTAGGTCAACTAATTGAAAAAGGATTTAAAGTATCATTTGAAGACTAGTATTGTTTTATCCATGATTCCACCGAAAAGGAGACATTAAGGGTTAAAATGAGAGGAAAAAGTTTCTCATTTGATCCAACAATGGAGGTGCAAACAACCTATTACAGTGAAGACAGTATCACTGAAATTTGGCACAAAATATTTGGGCATTGTCATCTTCAAAGAATGATGGAAATGAAAAAAAACAACAAGATAAAAGGTTTACCGATGCTTGTTGATCAGTTGCGAAATTGTTCTGCTTGTCAACTTGGTAAACAAAACAAAAGATCATTTTCTACATCAACCTGGAGAGCCTCACAAAAACTACAACTAATACACACAGATGTTGCTGGTCCTAAAAAAACTCCATCATTACTAGGTAGCATTTATTACATTCTTTTTATTGATGATTATACATGAATGTGTTGGATTTTTTACTTGAAATTCAAGTCAGAGTTGGCTGGAGTTTTTTAAAGTTCAAGAAAATGGTGGAGAATCAAAGTGAATGCACAATTCAAGTTCTCAGGTCAGAAAACTGAAAAGAATACACCTCAAGTGAATTTAATTTATACTGCGAGGAAGTTGGTATCCAACATCAACTTACTGCGACGTACACTCCAGAACAGAATGGTGTTTGCGAAAGGAGGAACAGATCGATAATGGAAATGGCCAGAAGTATGTTGCATGAGAAAGAATTACTAAAAAGATTTTGAATAGAGGCGGCCAACACAACAGTATTTTTGCAAAATCGACTTCCAACTAAGGCATTGAAAGACAAGACTCCATTTGAAGCTTGGTATGGGTATACACCTTCACTAAGTTTTCTTAAAGTATTTGGCTGCACATGTTTTGTTCATGTGCCATAAGTTAAATGTGACAAGCTTGACAAAAAGGCAATTCTAGATATCTTTGTGGGTTATAGTTAAGTTTGTAAAGCCTAGAAGGTGTATCATCCCCAAACAGAAAAAATGACAATTAGTAGGGATGTACACTTTAATAAGGATCAACAATGGGACTAGAAAAATTTGCAGCAGAATGTTTTATCAGAAGAATCAAAAGGTGTTAGTAGTGAAGAGAAACAGACAGATCCATGGAAAGAATAGTTGGAAGATGACTCTCTAATTAGAGGTACAAGGTCACTTTTTGAAATTTATGTAAGTAGCAACATAGTAGTTCGTGAACCTACAGGTTTTGAAGAAGCATTAAATGATCCAAAATGGAAGAAAGCAATGGAGGAGGAAATGTTAATGATATAAAAAAATAAAACTTGGAAGTTGGTTGAAAGACTTGAAGATAGAAAGGTCACTGGTGTCAAATGGGTGTTCAGAACAAAGCTCAATGTAGATAGCTCCATCAACAAATATAAGGCCAGACTTGTCGTCAAAGGTTATGCTCAAATTTATGGTGTTGATTATTTTGACACTTTTGCTTCTGTTGCAAGATTAGACACAATCAGATTGCTACTCATAATATTAGCACAAGAAGGTTAGAAAGTGTTTCAGCTGTATGTTAAATCAACTTTTTTAAATGGCATTTTATAGGAGAAGATATATGTAGAATAACTAGAAGGATTTGTGAAGCAAGGTGAAGAGGACAAGGTCTACTTGCTCCAAAAAGCTCTTTATGGCTTAAAACAAGCACCAAGAGCATGGTACAGCAGGATAGATAGTCATTTATTAAGTCTTGGTTTTGTTAGAAGTCTATCAGAATCCACTCTTTATGTAAAACATAAATACAAGGACATTCTCATTGTGTCCCTTTATGTGGATGATTTTCTGATGACAGGAAATAATATAAGGCTTGTTAAGGAGTTCAAATAAGAAATGATGCAGGTTTTTTAAATGACAGATCTTGGTCTGATGAATTATTTTCTTGGTATGGAGATCAAGCAAGACAAAAATGAAGTATTTATCTGTCAGAGAAAATATACGAAAGAAATTTAAAAAAAAATTCAAATGGACTGCAAGGTAGTGACCACACCAATGGCTTAAAAAGAGAAGCTAAATAAGGAAGATGGCACTAACAAAATTTATAAAGGTTATTATAAGAGCTTGATTGGATGCTTAATGTATCTTACAGCAACAAGGCATGACATTCTATTTGCAATAAGTCTCTTATCTAGATTCATGCATGATCTAAGCGAATTACGTTTAAGGACAGCAAAAAGAATATTGAGATATGTCAAAGGTACTGTTGATTACAGAGTTACGATTAAAAGCTATGAAAATTTCAAGTTGTGTGGTTTCTCAGATAATGATTAGGCTGGATCGGTTGAAGAAATGACAAGTTCATCAAGATATTGTTTCAATTTAGGATCAGGAGTCTTCTTATGGTGCTCCAAAAAGTAAGAGATTGTAGCACAGTCTATTGTAGAAGCTAAATTTATAGCAGCAACAACAGCTACAAATCAAGTTTTATGGCTAAAAAAAATTATGTGCGATTTACACATAAAGCAGAAAGAAAGCATCAAGGTTTTTGTTGACAATCAAGCTATTATTGCGATTTCAAACAATCCAGTATTTCATGGGAAGACCAAGGATTTCAACATAAAGCTTTATTTCTTGAGAGAAGTGCAACAAGATGGAGAAGTCGCATTAGTTTATTGCAAGTTTGAAGATCAGTTAGCAGACATTTTTACAAAGCACTTTCAACCTGCAAGTTCGAGCTTTTAAGGAAAAGAATTGGTGTTTGCAATGCTCAAAGAAAGCAAGGAGGAGTGTTAAATATCTTCTTTGTTTACTGCACGTGACTAGTTTACTTTTACTTTTACTTTAGATTTGTCAGTTAAAGTATGACCCATTCTTTTGCTATGTTTGTTGTATCGTGGCCTTATATGCTCTATTTCTTGTTTTAGCTATATAAGCATAAGAAAAAGTCCAATAAAATTATCTTCTTTCAAGAAATCTTTTTGGTGCATTTTAATAGTTTCTCTTTATGTTTTCCTCTATTTTCTCAATAAAATTCCATAGCTTATGTTTTTAAACCTTCAAAGAGTGTATGGATCGCATATCATTTCCAATAAAAGATATCAGTAGAATTGGGGCTTGGAAGGTAAGTTGGTTATAGGTGCATCAACTATTGTGGGAGCTGCCAGGAATTATCATGAATAACTGAATTCATCCACGCATTGAGAGACAAGGATGGAGTGGGTTTTCCTGTAGTGATGAGTGCACCATGCCTCGACCAATTGTCATACCATAATGAGATTAGTCTGCCATTTCCAACTTTGCTTGTAACCTCGTCTTGAACTATAGCTACGGAGTCTTCTCATAGTTTATTATCATCTCCCAACCTCAAGATAGGTATTTAATTAGGAAGCTCTTTAGAAAGTTCAACATTGATCACTACAAGAAAATAGCACAATTTGTGACATTTTAAAAGCGTCACAGAATCTCAAAAAAACGTCACAAAATACATTCTGCAATATTTTAAAAAATATCACAAAAAACATCGCGAAATGTGGTGTAGGCAAAAGGTTTCTGTGACGTTTTTTGTAAAACGTCACAAAAAATACTGATATTCCGTGACGTTCTAAAAAATGTCACAAAAAGATTGGTCTTTTTGTGATGTTTTTAAGAAACGTCACGGAAAGTCACATTCCGATTTTCCACAATGTTTCCTGAAAACGTCGCAAAAGTCTTCTGTGACATTTATATAAAAACGTAACGGAAAGTCTTCTGTGATGTTTATACAAAAACGTCATAAATAGTATTATTTTTTAGTTTTTCGAAAATCAATTTAATTTAATAATTTAATAATTATTTTTTGAAATAAAAAATTTTTAAATCTTATTTGTTTAATAACTATTTAATATTATTTATGAATTTTATTTATTTAATAATTCTTCAATTTTTAATATATCATTAATTTTAAACATTTCATTATTATTTTTTCCATTTTTCAAAAATTATTTTAATTTAATAATTATTTTTTAAAATACAATTTTTTTAATCTTTTAGTGTTATTGTTATTTTTCATTGAATAGAACAAAGGATCCTTCTACTCACAACATTCCTTGAAACATTGGAAGAGTAACTAAAACTATCAAATCTGAAAACGTTTTATACAGATCACTAATCTAGTACAATGATCGATTCCATAATGTTGTAGACTCGAAACACTAAAGCAACAGGGCTACGAATCATCTAGCAGAACAAAATTACAGAGGCCATGAAAGGCAGTGGCAAGTTAAAGAACAAAAGAACATTTCTATGTCATGTAATTTACAGAAGCATCATAGATCCCTTCTACAAAGGGGACAAGAAGCATGCCTAAGAAGCCATTTATCTATGCCAGGTAGGTGAAACAAGCGACGACAATGAGGCAAGCTTCTAACAGTCTCTCCGAGCTGGAAGTCTTGTGAGAATGAAAAATGTTGCAAAATCAATCAATAAAGACCATTCCCAGAGTGCTGCATAATCTGTTCAGAAGGCACAACCCAAGGAAACAAAAACTGTGATATAGGATCAAACCTGAAGGCAACTGAACACGAGACTTTATCTTCAGAAGTGTCCACATTGTTCTTGCTTGTGATTTTGATCTTTGGGATCTTTTCAACAGAATCTCCAATCTCCAATTAATGCATAAGTGATCCTTGTGCACTTCCCACCTTCGTTACAAAGCTAAATAGACCTATATCATTGCCCCACTCAACTCCTAATATCTGGTTTTTCCCAGCAAAGTGTAACCTTGTTGGAAATTTGGTTAGGAAACAACATAATACTCTTCTTATACGAAGCTAAACCTGATCACAGTATAGATGCAGAACCCATATAACTAAAAGTCAACCCAAAAAATATGAATTTATTGCCTCAACAAAATGTCAATCTTGTCCTTTTCTCAATCTGAATGGATACAAACTCAGCTAAACAAAAGTAAAACAGTTGCAGTCAACACGGTAAAAACCAACCTTAATATAAGATGCAGCAACTTCTGAGTGCTTCTCATTGGTCCTAGCAATGAATATATCCCAGAAAACTGACCACCATTCAAACAAAAAACCTCCAGGTGCATCAATAGCTAGAAATTGACGTTGAAAAGGTAAGCATTCAATTAGGAAGACAAAAATCAAATTCAAATGGATAATCATAACTTTCTGAACCTTCATTACCCATAGGATCAAATGACATTTTCCCTTCGTCTTGAAAGGCTGCATTGATGCCTTCAAAGCATATACCAAGGATTACCAAGGTGAAGCATATACCAAGGATTACATTAAAGACTTCTCCTAGGATTATTGCAACTCTAGAAATCAGAACCCAGAAATAGACATATTACCAGAGATAAAGTTTCAAACTTCCAACAACACAAGTAAATCTATTCTTTAAACAAGCTAGAAACTACAAAGATAAAGACCCAAATAGATAAAGAGAGGCAACTGAAAAAGAGAAATGAAGAACAAGATGCATCAATGTGAAGTGAAAAGAAGAAAAAGTGAAGCCTTAGTTAATTGGACGATAACCATAATTAATAAAATTTTAAGAGGAGAAAAATAGGGATACCTAAAAGTTACAAGAAAATAAATTGCAAAAGCAAACTTTTCTATGGATTGAGTTGTTAAAAGCTTTTTTTTAATGTCCATCTTGAAAATAGGAGAAAGTGCCAATTACCATTGCTTAAGGAGTAGAAAATTGGATACAAGAAAAAAGCAAAATGATGAACATGCACTGGATTTTGCACTATTTCTGGTTTTCCATTGTTCATGATACCATTGTCTAAAATCCATGCCAGTCCAGTTTTCAAATCAGTGTAGTTACCTGATCCTCCACAATCTATACTGATGAACTCGGCATATTTATATTGATTAAAGTTTATTTTCAGTTTCTGTAATTGGATGGTACCATTGTCTAAAATCCACAGTTTCCTATCTTCTTTCTCCTCAAATTGTCATCACTTCAAAACTGAATCACTGAATAATGATCACACAAATAACATCATCAATAAGCATCAAAGTTTACCGCATTGGATTCAAGGGTCTTAACAATACATAAGGCGTCATGCACAGCTCTATCCATCTCATCAAACATATAGTCATTTGCACCTCTGAGAACCAAAGTAACCTTGAAAATAACAAAGTTTCTCATCAGGCTACTTGTAACACCCCACTTCCGCATAACCAGAACCCGACATCGATGGTGATATCCAAGTCCGTGCCCTGTGAGGGTGGTATGCTACATCACTCAGTCTAAAATCAGTATAATTTTTTTTTGAAACACAAACATACATTATGTGGAAATCAATGAACATACAAGCTCACTGGTAAATACAATGGCCACGGGGGCCCTTTTCATAACTACAAATTATTTCAGTCCGTTGACTTTACAAAACGATTGTACAAAACTTCAAAAGAAATACAATTTTATGGGACACTAATACAGACGCGAACTGATCCCGATTTCTTCTCGCATTATACGCCCGTTGTCTAACGGGGTATTTTTCTAAGTCCTGAAAAAAATAATTGCAAATTTTGGGTGAGTTTTGCGAACTCAGTGAGTTAACCATCATCGATGGTCTACTCAGTCACATAACACAATTTGTATACATCTAACATTAGCTCATAAAACACATTCACCAAAATTTCACATTCACACATTTACAGAAGTACACATTCATATTTTTCTATTTGATACATGCATATGAGACTCACTTTCTATTTATTACTTTGTTGTGACCGAGTGCCTAAACTGTCCCTTGTAGGGCTCATTAATAACTGTCCCTTGTAGGGCTCATTAATAGCTGTCCCTTATCCATTTGTGGATACATGACTCATTAAACGTTGAGCCTGAGGCTCTGAATCACTTATGAGCTCGAACCTCATTTTCACTCGTGTAGCTTAAAGCTCTGGTCGGTGGCGACTCTGGTCACAACAGCCGTTATGTGTCATGCACTCATGCCATGTAATGCAACAATCACTTCCACTCACTTTCACATATTCTCGGACCGTAGTCCGACCCGTATTAAACACATCACAATTATATCATAATTTCCCATTTAGAAGTACCACATGATTGGTATCACACAAATATAAGGAGTTTTGCCTTTCACTCAATCAATAAGATTCAATCAAACGTATATTAAATGCATATGTCACAATTATGCAGTGTCACTATCACAATCAATCCCAAATTATCACATTCAAACAAATAGTTCACAATCATATTAAAATCACAATCACATGTATTCACATTTCAAACACGGAGGTTCCAAATGCTCAGACAATTTGCACTTCTATGTCATAATCTCCTGATACATCGGACCTTCTGTCCATAATCCATAATCAAAACACAATTCCCACCATTATTCTCCATAGAAGTATAAACACAGACTTATAACACATAATAAATGAGGAACCGTCTAGGTCACTCACCAATAGCTTCCGAGCTAATGCTGGGAAGTCTCGGCAACGTCTGTGGGATGACGTTCCAACTGCGCCTCTATAACAATCAAAATATTCTAACATTACTAAATGTACAATCAGACATATTTAATAATGCACATGTAGTAATTAAAATGTGTACAATGCATGTTCGTGACATTTCCGGCATTATTCTAAAAAAATTCTCATCACATAATTTTCCTCAAAAAATTAGAAACTCACAGACACCAAAATCACTTAATTCGGACCTCTATAGGTCCAATTCTTGGTAAAACACGGAGCAGAAAAATCACTACTCGGTCCCCTCACTTTGACCTAATCAAGCCCCGTCAATTTCATCTCTAAAAATTTCCAATTTCACATATGAATGAAATTAAACATTACACGAATCTGATGCCTCAAAAATCGAGTCGATCGGAGGTCGGACGAAACAGTTATGCACAAAAGAAAATAATACCATTGATAAATAAAACTAATAATAAGACTAATAAATTTAAGGAAAATCAAAGATTCCTTCACTTCCTTCCTCAACACCTAATTTTTCACAAAAAAGTCCAAAGATCACAAATGAGGTCTCATTGGAAAGATCACAAGAAACCCTACAAGTTCCATGAAGGGCTCACAA
>JANZLD010198244.1:0-33615 GCA_026413575.1 Erythroxylum carthagenense
GCTATAATCAAAAGTTTTCAAAGTTTTGAATCTATCGGAAGTTCTATAAAGGAACTGTATTTCTAACAATCGTTTTTAAAAGAAGAAGTTTTCAAAAAGGGGAATACACAACTCAACCCCCCCTTCTCGTGTATTCTATATCATACTTTAATCTTTGTATTAACGTGTGATTCACTTCGGGATCATCTGATGTACTTATTACTCTTAGTAAGCATCCATATGGTAACTCTAAACATCTCATGCTTACAGTTTGTGAGATCCACTGCTTGATCAAATCAAGAAGTATAGCATGTGCTAGTATATCAGGATTAATAATGTCCTATCTTATTAATCCTATAACTAGGGATAATTTAGATACTATCATAATTGCATATGATAGGAATCTCATTATCATGATCTCATCATAATTTCCTTCATGTTATGTTTTGTATCATGGACTTCATTAATTCAATTTAAAATCGAAATCAATTCATAAATAAATGAACATCAAATTAATGAAAACTTAACTTTCAATTTATTAATCAAAATAAAGCTTGTACAAAAGTGTTAAAGGTGATTGCCTTTAGAGCACTACTCTAACAGTGGAAACTTTGATGTATAACAATTCAGAGATATTTTTGCACTAGATATCAACCTTAACAAAAGACATTACAAATTAGCTACCAGTGCAAATCACTTAACTAGAATTGTTAAACTTATTAGTATGATCATGAAACAACATCCCCTATTGTATTTAAAAATGCCTATCACTACAAGGATATTGCAATTTAATGAATGATAACTACTGGTGGAGCTAGAGAAGGCTAAGATCTTAGGCTAACAAAACTCTATAATTTAGGGGTAAATTAGAGTTGATTAAGTCTAGTTTGAACTGAATGCATATATATTCGACTTATCATATGTTCCTCTCCAAATTTATAATTAAAAATGTGGAGAAGTTGATGAGGGAGTTCTTATGAGGTAAATCTGAATCAAGTGGTGGATATGTCAAAATCAAATGGGACTTTGCAAGCTTGTGAATTAAAAAGGATTGAGAATTTTTTTCAATGAAAAATAATAATGGAGTTCCAATAATGAAAAGACTATGGAGAATGTTACAAGACAAAGAAACTTTATGAATAAGATATTTATATAGATATATCCTTAAAGGAATTAGCATTTAGGCTCTTTCTCCCAAAACCTCACACTTATGGTTTTTAGCTCAACTCCTCAAGATAAGATGCATCATTGAGTCCATTATATCTTGTAGGATTGCTAATGGGAAAAGATATACCTATAGTACAATAACTAGACAATGAATGCTCTTTTAATTAGTAATCTAGTAGCAGTACAGATTTTGAGTTGCATTACTAATAAAGAAAAAGTTTGCTATCATAAAAAGGGGAAATGACATGGCTTTCCTAGATAATTTAAGCATCTCATTCCAAAATATTTACCTATTCCTGATATGTAAGATTTTTATTCTTGGTTAAACCATTCTAAAGATAATGGTTACTCTAGAGAGGTCAAGAAGTGATATTGCATAAACTAGTTTGGAACAAGGCCCTTATACCTAAAACTCTTTCCTTCTTTTACTGGATACTCTAAACAAGTCGAGTATAATGGATAAATTAGGACATTTGAACATAAATGGTATCTATGTACTTTGCAAAAATATGGACAAAACTAGGTCTCAAGCAATATGGTAAGGAAATGTAGTGAATATATAGCTCACACTTTGATAATCGATTACAAACATCCAAATTCCCCTCCAAACAAGTGAAATATAATTCATTCTTGTAAAGTAGGTAATTTTGAATGAGCACTTAATTGTAGGGATGAATTCCCTTAGGGCTTCTTTTATACCTTTCATTAAATTTTATGATCAATTTAATTATTTAACTTTTTTAAAAAATTTACCTAGCCTTGACATTTAAACAATTGAATATAATGAAAGAAGACAAATAAAAAATTTTATTAACTTGAGATAGGTTAGCTCTCTCTTTCTTTTATGTCTAAGGTAGGTAGCCACTTTTAATGGACTCCACTCTTCTACTAGTCTTTTCACTAAAGGTTCCTATAGAAAATGTAAACAAAATTATCACGTGCTAGATCTTAATCTAAGGCTTGTAACATCTTCATATGAGAACCAAGAGTTATAGGAGAATCAAGTAACCAAATGAACCAATAATAGAAATGATGAATCATACGTTAGAGGAATATAGGAAAAACATTAGGTATCATTGACTACCCTAACTACCTAAATTAATAATACATCCTAAACTCAAAAAGGAATGGAAAGAAAAAGAGGTGAGTAGGAAATTACATTCATTTTAGACTACCAATAGATTTCCTACTCACATCTTCATTTTTTAATAATTATTTTAACTTCATTTTAGACTGCCATCATGAATCAAAGGAACCAAATAATGGAGATGATGAATCATATGTTAGAGGAATATAAGGTCAACATAAGGTATCACTTGCTACCCTAATCCCCAGAATTGACAACATACCCCTAACTCGAGAAGGCTTAAGAAGCTAGAGATGTGAATAGGTATCAACATGTGCAAGACCAAAATCTATTTTAGACCACTAACATTAGGAAATACCTTTAAAGAACTTATCACACTTTGACCAAAAAAAAAGAATATATATAAGAAAAAATGAGAGTTTGCTTACATAGGCTGCTATGATGTATGTTGATCAATATATGAATGTTTTAACAATAACGCTATTTGAGCCCATATGCCTCAATATGAAAATCCATCACCTACTCTTTTTTTTTTGGAAAAATTAAAGGAATCACCCTAAACATAATAGGGGTGTTTAGCTATAACTTAATAAATGGAATTGTCATAGTTATAACTAAACAACATTAAGATAAACTTTGAAATATCACAAGGAGCTAGAGAGGAACAAGGTAGAATAATAATATGGAAGTAGGAGTTCAGAAAAATCAACCAACCTTTAGCAATCATTTGAATTGAGTTAAAATGGTAAAAAGGAGAAAGGGCCAAGGCATACACTAATGGCTACAAATGCAGACGTATTCTTTAGTTGGAAGTAGGAAACATCAAACAAGATGAAGATGAGGATATAATTCTTATTACCTTAGAGCCTAAGTTCTCTCTCTGTGCAATTATAGAGTTCAAAATGTATAAAATATTTAGATCATAGCATATATACAAGGGTAATGATAAATGCTAAATAGACTATATTTCTAGTCCCATATTTAATGCATTCTACTTGTTTATTTGAGAATTTCTTATTGTTTATGGTACTTATTTTGTTTTATAGTGTTTTTAGGTATTATTAGCCTTCATGGATAAAAGGATAAGAATTAGGGCAAAATTAGGACAAAAAAGAAAGAATTGAAGTTAATTTGGTGGTTGCCAATGTAAATTAAAATGTTTGTGCGGGTGCCCATGTAAGTCTACACAGTCATGTGGCTGTTAGTATAGCTATTTGGGACTATGTTTCTTTATAGTTTACAAAGATTAAAGTGAGAATGAGGGACACGATCATGTATACAGCATTCTAGAAACCTTAAATTAGAGCTATAAATGGATAAAATGAATAGAAAATGAGGGAAGTTAAAAGGGGTTCATAAAAGGATCGGGAAAGCACAAATTTGTGGCCTAGAATGATATAGAGAACAAAGAACACGTAAGGAGACATATTTCAAGTGGATTTCATCAATTTATAGTTGATTTCATGAATATTAAAAGGGATTTCATCATGATTCATTCAGTTTTCTATTTTTCCTTTAGTCTTGATTTTATGATTGTTAACTAAACTTGTATTGGTACTTAGGTTAGATGAACCTTTGGATAGATCTTGTAGTGATTTATTTTAATTTAATTCATTCTTTAGTTTCAATGAGACTCAATTTTGTGTTCTTAATTATTTTTAATTAATATTTCTAGCATATTATTTTATGTATGATTTCATGCAACTAAGATTGAGAAATCCTTTGAATGGATAGATCTGCCATAATTGAAAGTAGTTATATGCAAACCTAGAGTAATGTTGGCATAAATGTTGTACATTAGGGTCAAACCTAATAGTGAAATTAACTTATCGATTAATTCAATCTTAAGAGTTTTAACCAGAAAGATATTTCAGTTAATCAATCAAGGATTAAGTGTTAATAGTCTTGAGAAATTTGTTAACATAAGATAGGAATTTCTACGATCCAATAAATTATATATTAATTGGAGTAATGAATTTACGATTGCATGAGCAATCTTAAAAGGATTCAAAGTCTAGGTAACACTATTTTTCCTGATTATTTCTTAGTTTAATCTTTGCACAAAGGGATCCTATTTCCCATAAAACAAACTTTCTAAGACAATTGAAGATCCATGTGTTCTTTTTATTCCTTGTTATATTGAAAAATTGTTACTAAAAGGAAATTAATATAGTTAATTAGTTTTATTGACTTGATATCTTATGTCCTTATTATATTACAACATATGGCTTTTTTGCAGGCTATTGAACTTTTATACGAGAAAAAGAGTGGAAGTAAGTCACTAATTATATATCTAATTTCAAAAAGGGCTTGTTGAAAAGTCCAATTTTAGGACTCATAAAGAAGTGGTAGTTATAAGGCAAATCAATAATTAGGTTTTTGTTTTAATTATGTGTTTTGTAAGATTCTCATTATTTATTTAATTATTTTGATATTTATAAATTTATAGTCCTAATTTTGTTACTTGAGATTCGATAGAGTTTCACAGGTTATGAAGAAAACATCAACCCTTGTTTTAGAATAGAAAATATTTCACCAATGGTGGATGGATGTTGATGATGTTGCATAAGACTTAAAATCTTTTTCTATCAAAAGAGTACTAATTATCTTCACACCTCCATTATTCATATTTTTTATTATTCTTAAATGTTTTGTACATTAGGAAGATGTACAACTTAAGTGCGATGGAAGGACTTAGCAATCAAGCTTGTCAATTTTTTATAATTAGCTTAATAATGAATAATTTAGGAAATTTTTTTAGAGAGAATGATAATGAAGATGATTTATTATAGCCATGTGGGTGCTCACGTAAGTTTATACAGATGTGTGCCTGTCTGTGTAGCATTTTGGGATGATATTTCCTTGCAATTTTTGAAGATTGAAGCAAGATTAAAGAACATTGTCATTGCACACAATCGTGTGAGTGAATGTCTTGAAGTCCTAAATTCAAGCTATAAATGGATAAACTAAAGAGAAAATGAGGGAGGTCAAATGAGGTTCATAAAAGGCTCAAGAAAACATAAGTTGATGGCCTATAATGATAAAAAGAACTAAGAGCAAGCAAGGAAACTTACTTGGGGTGGATTTTTGTCAATCTACAGTGGATTTCATGAAGATTAAAAGGTATTTCATTATGGTTTTTTTAGTTTTTTCCCCTTTAGTTTTGATGTTATGATTATGAGCTAAAATTTTGTTAGCACTTGGATTAGATGAATGTTAGAATAGACCTTGTAGTTATTTTATTTTAACTTAATTCATTCTTTAGTTTCATTAAGATCTAATTATGTGTTATTAATCATTCTTGAATTAATATTGCTAAAGTATTATTTCGTGTATGTTTTATGTAATTAAGATTAAGAAATCCTTCTGTACTGATTTTTTGCCATAATTGAAAGGAGTTGCATGCAAAATTAGAGATAGGTCGATATAAATCTTTTAGATTATGGTCAAATCTAATGGTAAAATTCATAAATCGATTAATAAAATCTTAAGACTTTTAACTAGAAAGAGATTTTAGTTAATTAATCGAAGGTTAGGTGTTAATAGTTTTAAAAAAGATATTAACATAAGATAGAAATTTTCACTGTTCAATAAAGTATAGATTAAGTTAAGTAGTGAAAGCATGATTGCATAAGAAATCTTGGAAAGATTCGAGGTCCAAGTATCATTATTTTCCTTTATTGCTTCCTAGTTTAATCTTTATTATAGTTAGTTTATGTGATCTATTTTAGTTTAGTGTTCTATTTTTGCATTTAACTTTTTCCTTCTAGATCTCTCGCTTCACTCTATATGGTGATTAACATATATGATCTCATCTTGGCGTTAAGACTTGATGGGTAGCTAATCCATTAAACTACTGGTGTCAGTTTAATTACCATAACTCTGTAAAACATCTAGAAGTGATGATATCACTATAAACTCTTTATTTGAGTGAATGTTCCCTGATATATGCTTCAATTAATAATTCCAATATGCAGACACTAGATTGATACTCTGTAAAAATTCATTCTGATTATATCAAGAATTATAATGAAACTCATATGAGTTCACCACTCATCAAGATTGTGATTCGTAATAAAAGAAAAGTGTATGTTTTAAGATTAAAGAAACAGCCTACTTTAATCTTTAAAAAAACATAAGTGATTCCAGATTCATTTATTAATGTCATTATTGATAGTCAACCACTATCATGATATGAAACTCATCATTCCCTTGAAGTAACTCCTTTACTTATATGGAGATAAATTGCAATACTACATTCTAAATCATAATCAAGCGACCAACTTGATTATTCAACTATGAATCAATTAATTTAGATTCTAATAATATATTTCCTATACATCTCCATGTATATGTATATTACTAACAAAAGAATTTTGGTACCTTATGACTAGTTATATAATGCTCATACAAATAAAACCAAACTCTTTTGTTTTGTTAATAATAAATATTTTCATTATAAAAATAACTAGAAGAAGATTAAGTTATACGTAAATATACTTGCTTTCTAGGGTACTATATTTACATAACCCCAACAACAAGTTGTTAGGCTTTGATTTTCATGTTAGAGTACAGGTCAAGCAGAACCAATAAGATGCTGAAGGATTGATGCACTTTCTAAAAGGGATGAGGATTCAAGATTGATAATGGGAATATTTTTCTCGCAAATTTTACTCTTTAATCAAATCATAGAATAGGCGTAAAAGTCTGCAAAATTGAAATATGACTAGATCAAAAGAGGTTCAAGGAGCAATGGATGAAGACTTCATTATAATACATCAAAGACAATCCATCAACACATTAAATCCAAGCTCAATCTCTACTCCACTTATCATCCACAATCAAATAAGCAATCTAAGGTGGTCAAAGAACGAGAAATTGTGTGAAGCATTAACAGTTGTTCAACCCTCGAATCATTAGAAAGGTTATTGACTATTAACCAGCTCTAAAGCGTCATCGAGAAGCCAGATGCTATAGTCAAAGCCTTGGTACTTGCCATTATCAAATCAGTGGACGAATTGTTCATCACTACCAAGCTCTTTAGCAACAATGCTAATCTTGTCCTACCAGTATTCAGCACATATTATTGGATTCCGTTTCGAGGAGATAGGAAAATTTCGTTATGATCCTTAGACAACGACGTCATGGCAATCACCTCTGTTGGTCAGCTGCCTCCTCCACTAGTAGAAAAGCATTCCTTCTCGGACATGTTACAAAACTCTACCCATTGCCTTGATCATGTTATTGTTAAGGATCCCACAACTTACAAGGGTGAACCTTGTATTGAATTTACTTGTGAAGAAGTTGCAAACCCGACTACCTCCTTCACCAATTCTCGCGTTAGAAAATTTTCCCGTGGGTGACCAAAAATGGATAAACTCGAAAGCACATTGTGGCAATAGGCTTTAAGGGGACTATTTATATTGGTTTGTTGGATTACCATCACATATTGCTACATTTAGACTTTAAGGAAGATTACACATGCTTTTGAATGAAGGGTGTGTGGTGTTTTGAAGGATTCACTATGCAGGTCTTCAAGTGGTCACCAGAATTCTCATTGACAGAGGAATCACCAATAGCCCTAGTTTGGATTAATCTTCTTTCACTACCTCTACATTTTTTTACTAAAGGAACTCTCTTTTCAATCGGGAGAATTATTCGAAATCTCCTAAAAATCGATGATTCTATGATAACATTGGCAAAACCTAGCACGGTGAGAATTTGCATTGAGTTGGATGTTTCGAAGGATTTGCCTTGTCGTTCTAGCTGAAGAATAGGAATGCAAGCTTCTGGAAAAATATTGAATACGAAGATTTTTGGGATTATTGTTTCCATTGCCGAAAGATTGGGCACAACGAGGAGAATTGTAAAGCGCTTGATGGAGATAAGTTTATGCCGCGAAAAAAAATGGCTGCCTAAGAATGATGTTGAGACTTCTGAGGTTATGAAAGCAATCGATGCAGGTAAAGAACCTAACATAATGGAGTCAGAGAATCTGGCAGAGGTGGAACCATTGAAAGAAAAAATCTAAACTAGCAAGAAAATTTAGAAAAAAACTACTCGTGATAATGATATTATTATTCTTGTTACGGCTGAACATACTAATATAGGTATTGTAGTTGCATCAACAAACAATTCTGAGTCTGATTTCAATGCTACTACTTCACTGATTTCAATGCTACTACTTCAATGGGTTTGGTGAGCTCTAGTACTGCTGCATTTATTCTCGACTCTGCTACTCCTACTATTTTTTTGTCCAAAAGTTAAACATTGAAGCTATTATGGCAAAGATGTTGATGGCAAAAGTTAAACATTTAAGCCATTGGATTTAGCATCTCCTAGTCGAAAGGAAGGGGGTTTACATGGGGATTATAGGATTTTAAATATAGCAATTGCAGCAATTGACTCAACGATTGTTCGTGATGAGGCTAATAAGGTAATCTCTCAATCTGTTCCTACTAAGCAATATGTAATAGGGGTACGTAACTTCGGGCGACTCAAAATTTTTCTTCTAATACCCAATGATTATAATGCTTTTCTGGAATTTACAGGTACTAGCTAATAAATTAACTCTTTTGAAACTGAAGAAGTTGAAGCATATTCATAATATTTAAATGATGGTTATAACTAAACCTATGATGAATTTATCTCAAATGGATGAAGTTAGAGAGAAATTAAATTTTAAACAGATGATGGCTAACACTTCGGGTCAAATCTAGATTTTTTATAATCAAGAGTTTACATGTATTTTATTACATGAGAACAATCAACATATTACTTTATAGGCTTTACATATTTCCTTGAAAAGACATATACATTTCTCTTTTATTCATACGGTGTGTTTAGTATGGGAGAGGAGAGTTTTGTGGAATTATTTTGTTGATTTCTCTTACCGATGGTTATTTTGTCTAGATTTGAACTTACGCTTATCTTTGAATGAGAAAATCGGAGGTTTGCCTTTTTAGTTGATTGACGCAGAAGAGTGTCAACACTTTATGGCACAATATTCCATGGTGGATGTTGGCTGTATGGGCTCTCATTTTACATGGATTAATAAAAGGCTAGATAGAGATTTAATAAACACATAATTGATGTCGAATCTTATGCTCACAGTGGAACATCTTAACAGAGTTCAATCTGACCACTCTCCATTACTACTCTCGATCTCGAAGACTGAGAATTCTACAAGCCCAAAATCATTTTGTTTTCTAAATGCTTGGTGCTTGCAAAGGGACTTCATGGCGATAGAGAAAATTGAAACTTGCCTAGCTCAAGATGCCCAATTGTGAAACTTTGGAGCAAATTAAGAGACTTACACCAGTTCTCAAAAATTGGATTTGACAAGTAGGGGTAATTTTCAGCAGAAGAGGGTTCAGGAACTACTAGGGAGGCTTGTCATCTGATTCGAGCTTAATACAGTCAGGCGTTATTGGAGGAAAAATGTTTTTGGCGTCAAAAATCTAAGATCTGATGGATAAAAAAGGGGGACTCAAATACAAAATTCTTCGAAGCAACTGTAGAAGAGCGAAGGGTTCACTCAGTACGGGGGACTCAAATACAAAATTCTTCGAAGCAACTGTAGAAGAGCGAAGGGTTCACTCAGTATTTCATCGAGTTCGGGAACACAATGGAGAATGGATTATTGATTCTCAGGGCATTCAGGCTGGGGCTCTTTTTTTAGCAACTTATTACAAGATGAGAAAAATTATATAGATGCTATAGACACCTTAGTGAATATGGTGATTGAGTTGGTGTTGTTGGATGCCAATAATGAAGATTTATAAAAATTGCCATTATCAAAAGAGATTCTCGCCATGATAGGGGATTGATGGTGACAGTGCAACAGGCTTAGACGACTTTACTAGGAAGTTCTTTACTCATTGTTAGGAGGTAGTGAACAATAACTTAGTAGTCGCAGTGCAAGAATTCTTTGTGGGAGGAGACCTTCCTAGAACTTACACATCTGCACTCCTAGTAATCATTCCAAAGATTGCTAATACATCTTTGTTTGCGGGGTATAGGCCAATTAGTCTTTGTAACTTCTTTCAAAAGGTTTATTTCTAAGTTTACCCTAAGCAGGTTGCATTTGATTCTGCCAAAAATTATATCTCCTCAACAAGCGAATTTTTATCTAGTGATTAATCTCTGATAACATTTTTTTGGCTCAAGAAATATGTTTAGATATGAACAGAAAGATAATATGTGGAAATGTATTACTCAAGTTAGATATGGTCGAGGCATATGACATAATGTCTTGGTTTCTCCTTATTAAAATATTGCTCCACTTTGGGTCTGGGAAGCAATTTATAGACTAGGTTTAGAGACTAATTTCAAATTGCTGATTTTTTATATTGGTAAATAAAGTGCCTTTAGGATATTTTGACTCATCACGAGAACTAAGACTGGGTGATCTGTTATCTTCGACACTTTTTATTATTGGCGCTAAAGTTTGACAAGAGTGTTAAATGTTCTTCGACAAATGACCATATTTGCTATTCCTAGGTGTTGCCCTAAGGAGACATATCTCTCATATGTTGATGATGTATTGATTTTTATGAATGGATTGAGATCATCCCTCGCAGCAGTTAGGCAAGCATTGGGAGACTATGAAAGGTATTCTAGCTAGTTGGTTAATGCTAATAAAAATGGTTTTTATGTGGTAGATGCTCTCAAACAAGACAAAATACGAACGTACATGTCATTGGGTTTCAGCATCGTCAATCCCCATTCACATATCTTGGATGCTCCATTTATTAGGGAAGAAAAAGTTTTGATTTATTCAAAGGATTGTTAGATGAAGTCACTCAAAAAATCTCATTGGGCAAGCAATCTACTATCAGTGCGAGGAAGACTGACCCTACTGTGATTAGTTTTACAACCTCTTCTATTGCAATTCTTGCCAACAACGAACCCCCCATGAGACATTTTGACAAAATTGGAAAAATTCTTTGCAATTTTTCTATAGGGAGTAGGTGAAGAAGGGCCTAAGCGTTATTGGATTGCATGGAAATCCCTATGTTGCCCAGTGGACGAAGATGGTATTGGTTTATGGCATTTGTATGACACATACTTAGCCTTTTCGACTATGTTGTGGTGGCAGTATCTAGCAGGTAATTCTTTATGGGAATCCTTCCGAGTGGCTAAGTATGGAACTAGAGATGGTCCAGAGACTATTCAACCTAGACTGATGAATTCTCTGACTTGGAAAAGAATGTTAGATATTCATGAGCAGATTCAGGATTATATTGTTCACTTTGATAATAAACTCATCTGGAAGGATAGCACTAATGGGAAATTTTTGATGTCTTCTGCCTATAACACTGTTAGAGATATAGGCGCATAAACTATAATAGGTTGTAATATTTGGCATGAAGGAATTCCTATGAAAGTGTCACTTTTCATGCTATGCTTATAGAAAAACAAGCTTCCTCTGGATATTAACATGCAAAGGCTAGGAATTCTTGGACTTTCGAGATGTAAGTACTATTAAAATGGCTACGAAGAATCCCTAGATCATGAGTTCCTTTTTGGTGATTAGACTAGGCACCTTAGGAGGTTTTCTACTATGCCCTTTGGTTTAGTGGATCCTTGCTTTAGGCATAGAGATATGCTAATACAAAGATGATCAGTTGGGAGCAATTCGGCTATGAGACTGGTCTTTTGTATGTTATCATCTTTCATTAGTTGGAGTATCTGGAAGAAGCATTGATCAGGAAAATTTGATGGATCGCCTCCTCCTAGCTCTCTGGTGATCTCAGAGATTATTGATTCTATCTCTTATGTTTTACAGGATTCTCTTTCTTTAGCCATTTCAGGTAAACATTTGTATGATGTGGTGGAGACTATTGAAAGGCATGTCCGGCCTATAAGCCCTCCCTTGGATTTCTGAAACTGAATACTAATGGTGCATCAAGAGGGAACTCAGGGCCAGGTGGAAATGGTGGGATTGTTCGAGATGAGTTAGGAAGGTGTGTATTGGCCTTCGCATTCCCTGTGCAACATGTACAAGCCTAAAAGTAAAAAAAAAACAACCTCTTTTACAAGGATTGAAGCTTTGTGTTGAATTATTACCCAATTCTTGGGTAATAATTGAGTTGGACTCCAAAATTTTGGTTATATATCTTAGTGGAGTTCAGATTTGATAGAAGTTGGTGGATTGCTTAGCTGAGATATTGAGATTCTTTTTGTGGATGGTTTTTTTCATTATTATATAGAAGCAAATCACAAATCTGGGATGTTCGTTAAAGGGTTTAACCACCTACAATACTTAATCACCAATACCTCATACCTTGAGGGATATATTGACTTTAGATAAGTTGGGTTTGGCTTTATTAAGAGTAAGAACTATTTTTATTTAAACGATAATAGCAATGTTGGAGTTTGTAATTTCTTTATATTTCCACGTACTTGATGGTTGGCATCTAGCGCTAGATTTTTTGTTAATGTCAACTTCATTTGTTTCGGATAGGTCAGGTTCACCCCTACGTTGTACTTTTTCCTCTTCTTATTAATAAAATAGCGTACCATCTCTTCCATAATGCCGCCCCTAGTTTTTTGAAAAAAAAAACAATATAAGGTGTTCAAGCGCACCATTAAAATGAACTTAAGATACTTTACAGAAAACCACCCAAAAGAATGAGTTTGTTGGGTTCCATAAGATGAATACTATTATAATACAGCCTATCATATTATTATTACCTTGCACACCATTCCATTTCAGATGGTTTATGAGAAAGACCCTCCATGCCTTCTCGCATTGAAGGTACAAAAAAGTTAGCAAGAGTGAAGTATCCCTTGCAACAATGTGAACCAATTTTAATCGATATTTACAACTATTTTCACCATGCCTGAATTTGGATGAAAATTTAGTAACATATTGGGCACCAAAATGAACACTTGAGTATGGAGCCATCATCTCAATTTGAAGACAAAAGCATCAAAAAACCATCATCCAATTTCAAAATAAAAGCATCAGATTAAGAAGAATCACTATTTTACTTTTTCAATCAACTGTATAAGCATGAATCTAATTCACAGATATTTATCCTATATTTGAACCCCAAACAGAATCCAACTTTAACTTTTGCCTCTTTCCAAGAAAGAAAAAATAAATCCTAAGGCCCTGTTTGGTTGAGGGATTAGGGATGGAAGGGGATGGAGTGTAACGCACTTCCATCACTTGTTTGAGGATTTCATAATGGAAAGGAATGGAATAGGATGGAAGAGGAGGGTTTCGTGTTACATTCCATTCCATCCTAAACAGTGAAAATAAAAAACCTCCGATTCGAGAGATTTAGGATGGAATGTAAACTAATAAATGTATACTACCTAATATACCCTCAATAATTCTTCTTACCAATTATTTCTTCTAACCCTACCCAAACTCATTTGTTATAATGTACACAAGCTTATCATTTCCATATTTCACTTTCCGTTCTCTGTGTTCTACCACTTATTATTCTCCTCATGTTGTTTATTACTGGGGAAGCAAAAGAGGAGCTAGAAGACTTAGTCACCGGTGAGTCTTCCTTTTTGTCAAAACCTTCTTTCTATCCTATTTTTGTTCATTGCCAAAAAATTTTAACAATATATGTCCGTTGCTTTTATTATTAGATGCGTTTTTTTTTGGGTGAGGACATTGTACTCTGTTTTCCTTCACTTTACATATGGATTCACACATATGGGTCACCGAAGTGAACATTCTCTCTCAATCTCCCTTTATGCGTAGTTCATCAGAGAGAGAAGCAATTGTGAATTTTAGGTATTTTGATATGTTGTTGTCTTCTTTGACTTAGTTTTGCTATTACTTTGTTTGAATTTTCAGTAGGGGAATGATTCAAATGAATCTTCCCTTTTAACGTTGCTTCTTGTTGCTTTTATAACACCATATATAAATGGACATATCTATGTCATATTTGTTATGTTTTGATTTTCACAATCTAAAAACTACTCATATTTACATATGGGTTCACACATATGGGTTTACCTATTGTTCACTTTCTCCCTTTCTGCGTAGTTCAACATATAGAGGAGAGAAGCAACTGTGAAATTTAGGTATTTTTCAATGTGGTTGTCTCCTTTGTCTTTGTTTTGCTATTACTTTGTTTGAAATTTCAATAGGGGAATGATTCAGATGAAGCTTCCTTTTTAACGTTGCTTCTTGTTGGAATTATATCACCATATATAAATGGACATATCTATGTCATATTTGTTATATTTTGATTTTCACAATCTAAAAACTACTACTATTTTTTTTATGCATGAATGATAAAGGTAATCGAACGAATAATCAAAAAGGAAAATTAAATTTTATACTTTAATTAGTGCTTATTCATGTCGCTTGTCTTGTGATCGATTGGGTGGTGTTACGTAAGAGATGTGCGAACGACAAACTTTAAATGTTTACACCATCGGAGAGATTGCAATCAAGGGAGAGTATCATGCGAAGAATTTATTTCATTCCAATGGGAGAAATATAATTAGAATGCAATCTAAACCATTTGGCGAATTATGTGATTTATTAGCTGAAAAAGGTGTGCTTCAGGCCACTGTACATGCAACAGTTGAAGAAAAAGTAGCGAAGTTTCTATACATATTAGGGCATAATGTTACCAATCAAGAGAATACGTTCTTTTATAGTCGATCTGGGGAAATTGTAAGCCGTCGTTTTCATAACATTTTGAAAGCAGTTATACAACTAGAGGATATGTTTCTAAGACAACCTAACATATTAGAAACCTCATCGAAAATATTGAACAATAATAGATTCTACCCATTTTTTAAGGTGATTTTCTTTTCTTAACTTACTATAATTGTATTAAACACATATAATATTTGAGAATAATATATTTCAATGTCAGGATTGTGTTGGTGCAATTGATTGTACACATATCCATGTGAAAGTACCTACTCAAGATACTCCTAGATTTCGTGGGAGAAAGGATTATCCAACATAAAATGTGTTGTGTGCTTGTTCTTTGATATGAAGTTTACATATGTATTGGCTAGGTGGGAAGGAATAGCATCTGATTCACGAATTATGAAAAATGCACTACCCAGACAGTTCTTACTTAGAATTCCCCAAGGTAAAAATAGGACTCAAACTTTATTAACTAATAAATTTCATCAATTGCAATTTCACATAATTTTATTTATGATAGGAAAATACTATCTTATTGATGCTAGATTCATGTTGAGAAGTGGACTTATTACACCTTATAAAGGTGAAAGATATCACTTGAAAGAATATTTAAGGAATCCTCTACGAAATGCTCTTGAATTATTCAATCATCGACATTCATCATTGTGTAACGTTATCGAAAGGGCATTTGGTGTGTTGAAAAAACGATTCTGATTATAACATCCACCACAGAACCATCATATGGCATTTACACTCAAAAAAAAATATTATGGCTTATGTCATTCCGCACAAGTTTTGATTAGTGCAAATCCTGATGATCCATTTCTTAATGAAGAGTAAGATGGAGGGGAAAATGATAACCAAGAAGGGCATGAAAATGATGACAAAGATGCTTCACACAATGGAGAAATTATAAGAGATAACATGCCTGCTCATATGTCAGCTGATTATACTTCAGGATAGATATTGTCGCATCCCAATTAATTTATGTTTTCCATGAATTTATATTGCTTTAAAAATATATATTGGCTACTTGTATCTAAATATGACGTTATTTATTAATGTTGTTAATGTTTACACACCCAATTGTGTCTTTGTAATGCTTATTCATTATTCTAGCCTTTTATATTATTTGGAAAATTTTGAAGCTTCAATATTGTGTATGCTTTTGATATAAATTTCAGATTTTGTAGTTAAATTTGTAACATAGAAAATGTCACCCTAAAGAGAGTCGTGCTTTTGGAATCAAGCTATGGATGATGCTTTAGTTGACGCATACTTATACCAGCATCGACAAGGCAATCATGTTGGTGGGACTTTCACTACGCATGCACTTGATACAATTGAAGCTAAACTAAAGGAAAATTTTCAAAATAAAGGAATCGATAAGGAAAAAATAAAAAATCGAAACAAGATTATTAAAAACAAGTGGAGTAAGTGTTTTGATTTATTTTCAAATGGAGGTAGTAGATTTGCATGGAGTTCGTTAACAAATATGTGGACTGCTGAGCCAGAAGTGTGGGAGGCATTGATCCAGGTGAACTTGTTTATTATTTTGTTGGAAGAAAATATGATATATGTTGTGATTTGATTGATCATTAATAAGTTATTTTGTTATAGAATAAACCGGAAGTTGCTGAGTGGAGACAAAAGCCTTTTCATAACTACAAGAAGATGGTAGATATTTATGTACGTGATAGAGCAACTAGCAAGCATGCTAAAACAGCAAAAGAGATAAAAAGACGAATCATGTCTATCGATAGTGTGTTTTCCAACACCATGGATGAAAATGATGACATATGGACTCAGAATGACTTAAAGTTTGAAGACATTGTAACGATAGATGATGGTCGCACTGAATCTGCAATGGAAATGCCAGCTCATTCATAAAATGCAAACCCAGTAACATCACAAAAAAAAGAAAAAATAGGTCAGATGGGTAAAGATATAATCAAAGATGGACTTCAAATAGTTGCAGATGCTATTATAAAATCTACTTCACTATTAGTTATACCACTTCCCATTTCACAAGAACTTTATAATCATTAGGTAGAGTTGGGACTGGAAGGATCAAAATTGTATGAAAGTTATCTTTTCCTTATTCATAGGCCTAATGAAGTTAGGACATTACTTGGTGCACCAATAAATATTTGGAAGAACATGTTGGATTTTATGATGTCTTCTTAATTGAAGACAGGTGTGGTATGTGTTGATGACTTGGTATTAGGTCCTTTTACCTCTGGTCAATGTGTACATTTTGTCAGATATTTTTGTATATTTTGTGGATGAATTTATGACGAAGGCATGTAATTAAGGAAACTATGAGAAATTTAATGAAAGGTGTTTCCAGTTATTTTGCACAAATGTATAAGTATTCCTTTATGCACATCTATATATGGAAAATATGCATGATGCATGTTCAATGGCAATCCCGAATATCTTCTTGTGATTCTTATCACTATATCTTTCATATATAACAAACCCTCATAAATATCATTTGCATTCAAAAACCACCAAGTCACAGGCGTGCAACATCACACATATGGAAACAAAAATAATAGAGACCAATAACAGAGTAAAATTAACAGAACAGAGTAATAAGCTCCTAAACCAACTCAACAACTTGTCCTATTCTTAAGGAAACTTAACAACCAAGCTTGCACGTAAACTCCTCCTAATTCCCACGTGAAAGATCAGCCCACACCTAAGAACACACATACATGGCCACCAAGAACCCAATGTCATGTATGTATGGCCCATGCAAACTCCATGTAGACGTTTCATATATATTTTCATCGATTTTCATGAACTTCTGCATATCCAAACTAGAACCTGTTTCATACTATTTTCAAACAATTCCTAGTTCACAAATCCATCATCCAATTTATTCATTCTCTAACCTCACATGCATGTATTCATTTACACAGTAAAACATTATTAAAAATCACTTACTTGTTTCGACAAAGTCTCCAACAATGAAAGTGAATATGAGATGTTTTTGGATATTTGGTGTTAATTATGGTTTTAACTTGTTTAATAATATGTTGAGCTGGAATAAGAGTCGGAAATAAAAGTTAGAGGAAGAACATAAGGAGAATGTAGAGAATGAATATGCAGAAAATGTTGAATTATGTTGTTTTATGCAGCCAATATTGAAGTTTGTGGAAATGTATCTATGTTAGTCAAGGTGAAGAAGAAAAGAAGGTTGAGAAATCGAGTGAAAACCTTTGAAATTCAATTCCAAAATCGCGATCGTGTTCATACACGATCGCGACTTTGTTGCAAACTCGCGATCGTGCATGAGACTTCTTTGGTTGGTAAAATTTTTGAACATCTTTTCATCTTTTCGTCATATCTTGTTCTCCTGACCTCCAAATGACATGGGACTTGAACCATTAGATTTGAAACACGTGGTTCTATATCTCCACCAAAAATTACAGCCATCTAAAATCAATTAGGAGAGATTGAGTGATAAACGTGGGACAAAAATGATGAGAAGTTCTAGAAAATGATAACTGGAGCATTTTCATGTAACTTGCTTCAGTATTGTGAAGATATCTTGTGCTATAGTTATTCGAATGGAATGATTTTTGATTTGGAGTAAATTGGAGACATAGGGCTATAAATTTTCTGAGAGATTGAATTTTATTCTATCCCTAGAATTCCAGATTTTGAATTAAAGTTGATTACAGAATTTTGTTTTCGGTTATGAACAATTCGAAATGTTTAAGGTATAACTTTCAAATTTCTAAACCAAATTAAATGATTTTGATGTTATTAGAAACATAAAAGATAGGAGAACCAATTTATAGAAGAAAGTATTACCAAATGACTTCATTTTCATTGTCTGATTGATCGTGAACAGTGAGCCGAAGGAGTGTTCTTGAAAAAGTTTCTAGAAATTTATTAGTAGGTGTGCACGGCTGTGAGTTAAGGTGCACGGCCATGAATTTTTAATATGCACGGTCATGCGTTATGGCACACCCGTTACTTATTTAAGTTGGTATGCATAGCCATGACTTTCCATATGCATACAACCTTTGATCTTTTGACTATAACTTCTTCTCATGACCTCTAAATGACATGGGATTTAAACCAACAAGCTCGTAACACATTGTTCTACATGTCCACCAAAAATTATAGCCATATAAATTCATTCGGGATAGATTGATTGATTAAATTGGGACAAAAATGATGACGAGTTCTGGAAAATGATAACTAGAGTATTTTCATTGAACATGCTTTAGTATTTTAGGAATAACTTGATCTATAGTTAATGTTGGTATTTTAACCTAAATTTTGGAGTTGATTATGAATTTTTTTAGTATTATGAGGGTCAAAAATGAAGAGAAAATGGAAGTAAAATCAAATTAGAAATGTTAGATAGAGAGAAAGAAAAGATGCACTAGTGATTTTCTGGTTTTGATATTTAGTGTTAATTCCTTATTTTTTATTTGTTTTGGAATGTGTTGGATTAAATGGAAGTCAAAAATGTGGTTAAGATGAGTTAGAGAAGTTGATTAAAAAGAAAAGAAAAAAGAAAAAAAATTAGAGGCTCAGAAGGAGAAGAAGAATCACCATCATGCTTCTGCACGATCTCATTTTTGGAAGAGAAAGTAGAAAAGCACGATATTTTCATGTAACTTGCTTCAGCATTTTTAAGATATCTTATGCTTCCGTTAGCTAAATGGAAAGATTTTTTATTTGGAGTAAACTAGAGACATAGGAATACAAATTGTCTGAAGAAATTGAATTTTAATTCTATCTCTAGAATTCTAGATTTTGAATTAAAGTTCATAACAAAATGCTATTTTAGCTTATGAACATTCTGAAATGTTTGGGGTATAACTTTCAAATTTCTGAACCAAATTGAATGTTTTTGGTTAAACTAGAAACTTATAAGAGATAAGAGAACAATTTTAAAGTGTTCTCAAATTATTCCATTTTCATTGTCATATTTATCATGAAAAGTTGACCCAAAAGTATGTTTCAGGAAAAATTTCAATTGACCAAATAAGTTATGAATTTTAATTATAATAGTTTTAGTTATATATATTTCTATATAAATTAAAATATAAATAATATATTTTTAAATATAAATCACATATAATAGAATAAAACAAATTTTAATATAATAAATTAAATAATTAATAATTTACGCACCCATCACCAATGCCTCCGTAACCATACTCGGCCACTGAAACACTAAGATAACCTCCGTAATCACTTCCCACAACACAACCTCGCATCGTGTGGGAACCACGCAACCCAAATCTCTATAATGTGGTTTCCACGAGCTTCTTCGCGAGTGAAGATAACACTTAAAATTGTACTCATTTGAACTAACCCGTCTCTCTTAGTAAAATTGGGAGGACAGACAACGAACCGCTAACCCTAGCTAACATGAGCCGAGGGATGGCATCGGCTTAACCTACTCCCATTCCCCACAATTTCTCTTTCCCAATCACTTTTAACCTATATTCTCTCTTCGCTCAACACAACAAAAACAAGAAAGGGTTCTCTTGGCTCGCTCCTGTCACTAGGTCTTCACTCTCTCTCTACTTGTCGTCGATTACTCATGGCTAACACTTCGAGCTCTGACTCCCGCCACAGCCTCTCCATCATGCGCCCTCACCAGATCTCCAAAGGTCAATCAACCTCTTAGTTGCTTGAAACAAATTCAATCTTCTTCTGTCATGTTCAATTCTTGTGTTCCTAGGGTTGTGCCTTGGGTTTTTAAACCAAAACCCTAGTTTCCCTTACGAGCTAGACCTACTTGTCTCCCTGCTTTATATAGCATTATCGTGGATACTGGGTTAATTCAGTGATTTTTGTTTAAAGCTTTATGGTTTCTCTACATACATGTGAATACTTTGGCTTCGGTTGTGCTTTTCAATTCTTTTGCTACACAATTTGGGGTTAGGAGATTTGCTTCTTCTCCCGTGTTTTTAATGGGTCTGTTTAATCCAAATTCCCTTTCTCTAACATAGTTTCTTCTCTACTTGTAAGTTAGTTATATTCGTTGGTTGAGAGTTACTAGTTTAAGTTAAATAGTTAGCAATGGTAGTGTATTACTGCTTGAAGGCTAGGATGGCATAGGACGTAATGTCATGTAGTTATGGAGTTCTTTACTTAGAAAGTCGCAGAGTGTAGTTGTAGACGATGAGAGAGAGGGAGAGGAAGAGAGAATGGGTGTCTTGAATATTGTTTTTGTCGTTTACCAAGGCTTTTATTACACTCTGTTGGAATAGTGCTTCAGACTTTGGAAACTTGCTAATTCGGTGATTCCCTTAACTAGAAATATCACCAACTATGCCGAATGCCTTATTCTTGAGTGTAAATCATGGCTGGAGGCTATGGATAGGATTTAATTCTCTCCCATCAGTCTTTTCCTATTATTTATTGTTAGTAACACACACTTTTGCCATTACGAGACCTCCTTTGGTAGTCAAGGTTTTTATTTGTGCTGGGCATAATGTGTTTCTGTGAAATCTTTCTATTTATAAACTCTCCAAAGACTCCTTCACCAGCACTTCAGTTTTTTTTCCTTTTGAGCTCTCCTACTGTGACGAGAACGTGGGTGTTTTTACAAGATTGAGGATCCCTTCGATTAGTTCACTAGTTATTTACTATTCTCCGTTTTATTTTAGAACTTTTTTATTTCATTATCATATTTGTATTAGTTTTATTATTCGTATTTTTAGCATATTTAAGTATTCTTAGTATTAGTATTATTTGCATTTATATTATATATTATTGCTATTTTTATTATTAATTCTATTTAACATTGTTGATGATTATTAGTATTATTAATTCTATTTCATTTATTTATGTATTTTTTGTAATTTTAGTTACATAGAAATTTTTCATGCTAGTTTTACCTTTTCTCTATAACTTGCATCATTCTTATACTATCTCATTTGCACGTGGGTCTATCAGAAACAGTCTCTCTGTTATATAGGGGTAAGGCTGCATACTATCATACCTTCCCTAACTTCGTTTCATTGCGGGATTTCAGACTAAGTGATGATGATGATGATGATGATTTTCATATAATTAATAATAAATTCTATATAATTAATTATAAAATAATAAAAAAATTTTATTAAAAATCTTTATTACTTTAAAATAGAAAATATAAAAAAAAATTCAAAGTCACAATCATGACTTTTTAATTGGAAATGATTTCTATTTTAAAATCATATCGTTAAACCTCCTGCAACAATCATTTTAATCTAAAGGGTATAATAGTCACTTATTATACATTCCATTCCATTTCATCTATCTTCCAAACAGCATTTCACTACATTATATTATGAACTGTTCCATCCCTTCCAAATAACTTTTCACTATATTATTTTCCATTCCATTATAAATCGTTCCGTTCTGTGTCATTTGTGCATTGCATTATTGGATTGCATGGAAATCCCTATGTCGCCTAGTGAAGGAAGATGGTATTAGTTTGTGGTGTTTTTATGACATATACTTGGCCTTTTCAGCTAAGTTATGGTGGTAGTATCTAACAAGTAATTCTTTATAGGCATCATTCCTAACGGCTAAGTATGGAACTAGAGGCAATCCAAAGACTATTAAGCCTAGACTAACGGATTCTCTGACTTGGAAAAAAATGTTAGATATTCATGAGCAGATTCGGGATTATATTGTTCACTTTGGTAATAAACTCATCTAGAAGGACACCACTATTGGAAAATTTTCGATGTCTTTTGCCTATAACACTATTAGAGATATAGGCACATGAACTATAATAGGTTGTAATATGTGGCATGAAAGAACTCCTATGAAAGTATCACTTTTCATGTTGCGCTTAGAAAAACAAGCTTCCTCTGGATATTAACATGCGAAGGCTAGGAATTCTTGGACTTTCGAGATGCAAGTACTATCAGGATAGCTACAAAGAATCTCTAGATCACGCGTTCCTTCATGGTGATTGGACTAGACACCTTAGGAGGTTTTCTGCTATGCCCTTTGGTTTAGTGGATCCTTGCTTTAGACATAGAGATATGTTAATACAAAGGTGATCAGTTGGGGGCAATCCAACTATGAGACTGGTCTTTTGTGTGTTGTCATCTTTCATTAGCTGGAGTATCTGGAAGAAGCATTGTTCGGAAAAATTTGATGGATCGCCTCCTCCTATCTCTCTGGTGATCTCAGAGATTATTGATTCTATCTCTTATATTTCACAGGATTCTCTTTCTTTAGCCATTTCAGGTAAATATTTGCAAGATGTGGATGAGACTATTGAATGGCATGTTCAGCCTCGCAAGGTATCCCCAGTGCGTTAGTGTAAGTCCTCCCTCGGATTTATGAAATTCAATACTAATGGTGCATTAAGAGGTAACCCAGGGCCAGGTGGAAGTGGCAGGATTGTTCGAGATGAGTTAGGGAGGTGTGTATTGGCATTCGCATTCCCTATGCAACATGTTACAAGCCTAGAATTAGAAACACAATCTCTTTTACAAGGATTGAAGGTTTGTGCTGAATTATTACCCAATTCTTGAGTAATAATTGAGTTGGCGTCCAAAATTTTGGTTATATATCTTAGTGGAGTTCAGATTTGATAGAAGTTGGCGGATTGATTAGCTGAGATATTGAGATTCCTTTTGTGGATGGTTTTTTTCATTGTTATATAGAAGCAAATCAAGCAATAGATTTCTTGACAAATCTGGGATGTTCATTGGAGGGTTTGACCACCTATAGTACTCAATCATTAATACCTCGTACCTTGATGGGTATATTTACTTTAGATAAGTTAGGTTTGCCTTTATTAAGAGTAAGAACTATTTTAGTGTAAAAGATAATAGCAATGTCGGAGTTTGTAATTTCTTTATATTTTTACGTACTTGATGGTTAGCATATAGTGCTAGATTTTTTGTTAATGTCAACTTCATTTGTTTCAGACAGGTCAGGTTCACCTCTGCTTTGTACTTTTCACTCTTCTTATTAACAAAATAGGGTACCATCTCTTCCATGATGCCGCCCTGGTTTTATGAGAAAAAACAATATAAGGTGGTCAATCATAACATTAAAATGCACTTAAGATACTTTATAGAAAATCACCCAAAAGAGCGAGTTTGTTAGGTTCCATAAGATGAATACTACTATAATACAACCTATCATATCATTATTACCTTGCACACCATTCCATTTCAGATGGTTTATGAGAAATACCCTCCATGCCTTCTCGCATTGAGGGTACAACAAAGTTAGCAAGAGTGAAGTATCCCTTAGAGCAATGTGAACAAATTTGATATTTATAATTGGCTTCACCATGCTCGAATTCGGATGGAAAGGCAGTAGCATATGGGCACCAAAATGAACACTTGAGTATGGAACCACCATCTCAATTTGAAGACAGAAGCATCGGAAAACCATCATCCAATTTGAAAACAGAAGCATCAGATTAAGTAGAATCCCTATTTTACTTTTTCAATCAAGTGTATAAGCATGAATCTGATTCACAGATTTTTATCTTAGATTTGAACCCCAAACACAATCCAGCTTTAACTTTTGCCTCTTTTTAAGAAAGAAAAAATAAATCATGTGCATAAACTGGGTACCACATGCAAATATATAATCATACAGGCACGAGGCAGTCTACATGTTTTATGAACATGAATAGTGAAGTTGAAGAACTTACATTTACCCAAGATTGGCTAAATCAATATCAGGAGCAAGTTCTGTCACAATGTCACTTGGTGGTTGCCCATATTCTTGCATTTTTTGCACCAAGATAACAATCTTTGTGAAGTTATTAGGCTCTTTCTCATAAACGTCATTAAGATCCTTTATGAGTTCATATTGGTGAGAGTAGCGCTCAAATTCTTCTTTTTCCAAACTGGTTTTATGCTGTTCCAGCCACTTTGGATATCTTTCTCCAATTTCCTTCATTGGTTCATAAAGAATCTCCTTTGACAAAAGTTGTTGCGTAATGGTCTCCACGACAGATTCCATGTCCTAGCCCAAATGAATAAAGGAAAATTTTCAGGCACAATCTCCATAAGGTTTTAAAAAAACTTAGGTAAGTTAATTAAGGCAAAAACAAGCAGAGCATGAGCCGTTGATAAATAGATGCAACAAGTTGAACACCACTGTCATCATCTCAATATGTGGCGGATAGAAAGTCAATGCACACACGATACAAGTTGATAGTGCTTAATCCCGTGACATAAGAAAAGACAAAACCACAGCAGCGCCAATCACTACAGTACTACAGTTGGAACTCACAATAAACCGAAAATGACGACCTAAATGAGGATAAAGGTAAGATTTTTTAAGTAGAATGAATACAGAGAGTAATTTTAGGCTTGAAAATAAGCAATTCGCTGTCTGAATATTAGCCTTCGTAATCTATCAAAAGTAAGCACAAACAAATCTTAAATATTGTCATATCCTCCCAACAGAACGCAACAACAGCAAACTAAATTTAACACCCGACGTAAAACACCAACCATAGGTAACCAAATGAAAACCAATCATTCCCCAGGACAATTCCCATTTTCAAGGAGCCAAAACCCTTACTTACCTGCAAGGACGGAGACATGTGGGGCTCAGTGGTGCACTGGGCCTCCCAAGATTTTTAAAACTTGAATAATTTTTTATTTTTAATATATATATTTATCATAAGGAAACGATAGATAGAAGAAGTGGAACGTGAAAGCCAAATTGGATTTCCAAGAGATTACTTCTTAAATAATTTTTTATTTTTTTAATATATATATATTTATATATATATATCAAAACCCTATCAAAAAACCCTATCTTTGATAGGGTTGCTCTTCTGGAAGATCTTAATGGAAGTGGTTGTCATCAATTCCCATCTGCTCTTCGGTGGATTATAGACAATCAGCTCTTGGACGGTTCATAGGGTGACGAATGAAAAAGGTAAGACAAATCCAAAAGTGATAATTTGGACAACGGATTGATTAGTTTTTAATAGAAAAAATTCATTTTGTTGTTAAATAGAAAAGTGATTATACAGAAATACCGTCTATCAGGACTAGCTTTTTTTAATAATAACTTACACAAGCTTGAGGATGAAGATCCTGCGAACATGCCAATTGACTTTGAAGTTGCTTTTCCTTTGGTTCTAACTAATTTTTTTATTTTGCAGTTATGGAAAAATACTTTAAAAAGTTAAGACCGACTCTTCAGTCATCATCATGTGATTTAAATCAGAATGTTAATAAAGCACCTCCAGCATCGAGGGAGGTTATTATTGAAGAACTTGGGATTGACTTGGAAAATCTTCCTTCCGATCCAAGATTGAGACCTAATATAATGGCGTATCATCCTGAAAAACGAGATCAGGTGCGTAGAGCTTATTTATTAAAAGGTCCTTATCAACCTCGAAATCATAACTTTCCTCGAAATCAAGAGCTTAACAATCGATTTGATGAAGTCAATAAAAGTTTGCTTTTATGTATGGCATGTCTTGATCCTAAAGACTCCTTTTCCGCATTTGATATGGACAAATTGATTGAACTTGCAAAATTCTATCCATCAGAGTTTCCTCCTATTGCTTTAATTGAACTTGAATATCAGCTTGGGAATTTTATCATTGATGTACGTATGGATAAGAATTTCTCTGAATTGAGTAGAATTCGAGACCTTGCTAAGAGAATGGTGGCTGAAAGAGATGTATTTGCAAATATTGACAATGATCTTGTTATGAAAAGATCTCAATCTATGAAAAGTAGCGAGAATCATTGTAATTTTAGCTATTTTATATTCATAATAAAACTTTGTTTTTTATTTATTTTTGGTATGAAAATTTTTGTGAAATTTATATTTTATTTGGACCCCCTTATCTTAAATTTCTAGCTCTGTCACTGCTTACCTGAGAGTCAGCTAGCTCTTCAAACTGCTTTACCAGATCCTCCATCATAGCATCCTTACTTAAGTCAACAGCTTTGGCACGCGTAACAAACTCTAACCCTTTAACAGCCTCGTGGGTCTACTCTCTAAGCCTACTAAGCGCCTCTGTAACATGGGAATCTTTTGAAACCTTTTGCTTGGACCTTTTCTTGCTTTTCAAATCAGGTAATCCAATACCCAAACCATGCACCCCACTTGGCAGAGAGGAGAAGACTCTTCTTGATTGCTCTTATTCTTACCATCTCCACCTCTGCCGCTTCTATAATCGAATTATAGTCAAATTAACAATTTAAAGGAAGCATAGACAAAGCTAAAATACAAAACTGCAATATGGGGTTCACATTTTTAGCAGACAGATTGAGAAATACCAAAACTTTATTAGATTATGAAAATCATCAAGAGCACATGCAGAGGACAAAAAGTTAAGGTTTAGAGGACTAAAAGTTAAGTTCCTACATTCAACCCAGCAACAGTTGGCACTCATCGTTAGGATTCGTTTCAAGTGATATTATCAAGTTCCTCAAACATGGTTGGAGCGACCATGGCGGCCCTCGACCCTGAGGGGAACCAGTCAAAACGGGGAAGAACGAGGAACAGGGAAGAAGATACGCAGGCCCGACCAATGCTGTCATATAGTGCAGCCGTCGTAGGACATCAGGTTGAAACAGAAGCGATGGAAAAACCAAACTGTCCAGCCAAAGCAACTATCGAGATAGAGGAGGGAGGCATAGTACAAATAGTCAGAGGCCATGGATAAGGAATCAAGCTGTCGCACACGTTCAAAGAGAAATTGGACAACCAGTGGAACAAGGCAGTCGTAGTGAAGCTCCTAAGACGTAAGATAGGTTTCCAAGCTCTCAGGCAAGATTACGGAGAAGGAATCAAGCTGTCGTACACGTTCAAAGAGAAATTGGATAACCAGTGGACCAAGGTAGTCGTAGTGAAGCTCCTGGGACGTAGGATAGGTTTTCAAGCACTTAGCTCTTGCCTGAGAGCCTTATGGAAACCAATCGGCCCTCTCAAAATAGTTGATCTGAAGCAAGATTTTTACCTTGTTTGCTTCATGGAGGACTCCAACTACTACCACACATTGACAGACGGACCATGGTTAATCTATGGACAAACTCTGGTAGTCCAACGATGGGTGTCGTCCTTCTGGCCAAAGCAGGGGAAGGTCACGAGGGTGGTGACATGGATCCGATTTCTGGATTTATCCATCACTCGATTTCACCCTGGGATACTCATGGCATTAGGAAACTTAGTAGGAAATACGGTGAAAATCGATGAGGTGACCTTGCAAGCCCATAGGGGACGGTATGCTGGTATCGTCGTTGATTTAAACCTCACATTACCACTGAAAACTAGTGTAGAATTGGATGGAGAACTGCTATGAGTGAAACATGACGGGCTCCCTCAGCTTTGCTATTCCTACTGGAAGGTTGGGCATACCACAGCTGACTGTCTGCAATGCAATAGAGACACCGAGCAACACCCACAACCAAAAGAAGGAAGGACCACGAAAGTGTGTCGTCAGCGCGCCATTGTCGACTATGGACCGTGGGTTTACGTCCAACGCAAACCGAGACCCCCTATGCAACAGCTATAATAGCAAAATCCTACCACCAAATCATCTCAGACAATTTTGGGATGAAGCAACGAGTCCCCTCACATGATCGTCACTGGATACACAGCTCTGATAGACACAAAGTTGATGGAGACGGTAGAGGAAATACTAACTGAGGCCCCACAATAAAGCCCCTTAATGGGTCTAGGCCAACGCATTCCAACAATAGAAGTTATCGATTCCAACAAGCCCTCTCCTAATGGACCAATTTTCAAGGCAAATAGGCCTAAGCCAAGTGCAAGGAAGGGGCCCTATGGACAAAAAGGGATCCAAAAGTAATTTCTCAGAGACGAAAGCTCTTGAGCTAGTCCTATCCCAGACCAAAGTCCGGTAGTCACTCCTCAAATCCAAATCCAACCCACCAATTTGGACAAAAACCTAACAATCGTTATCTCGTCACACACGGAAATGATCTGTGATCAATAGGAATTGGAGGCCGGTGAGGTAAATATTGGGGCGCGATTACAACAGATGGAAGGGGTCTAGACAACGGAGGCTATTACTTGCGTAAGGGAGCTTAATGATCCTCTGCACACAGAACCCCCCAATTTAGAAGGAGAGTCAGATATAATGGAAGTCATGCCACCGAGTGGAAGTAATGAGGAGCATGCACTGCAACCCTTAAGCGAGGAACTTCAGGACACTCCCATGGGAGGTATCGAATCCAGTTAAACCTTTTTGTTATGTCAATATTTATTTCGAATTGTCAAAGGGCTAAAGGGAATAGATTTCAGACAATCCTACGTAATTACCTTAGTCACTATAATCTGAGTATCCTTGTCTTGTTGGAAACCAAAATTAGTGGAATTAGGGCACACAAAGTGATTCGTATGTTAGGGTTTGATTTTTCTTTCAGAGTGGAAGCCGAAGGATTTGTAAGTGGGATTCGGATACTATGGAAGGGTGATTTTCATATCTCTACAGTATTAGCCCATCGGCAATTTATTCATACCACTGTCAAGTATAAGGCTTACTCTTTCGATTTTATCGCAGTTTATGTTAGCCCTCAAATGTCCTCTCAAAAGCATTTCTTGCCTGCTCTAGAATGGTTTGGTAGAACTCTAAATAGACCTTGGCTAGTCGACGGTGACTTTAATGCTAAACTGGAATTAGCAAATAAGTGGGGTGGAGCCTCAGCCACGAGGATCGTGAATACTAATTTTCCAACTTGGGTACATGATGGCAATCTTCATGATCTGGGCTACATTGGTTCCAAGTTTACGTGGCACTGAGGGATGGTACAAGCTAGATTAGATTGAGTCTTTAGATTGTCAACATGTATTCACACCTTCCCACAAGTAGTTAATTACCACTTACCCTTCCTATGGTCTGACCATCGACCCATATGGATCCATCTTCATCAACCGTCTCCCAGATGAATAGGTTCCCCCATTTTTAGATTTCAAAATGTTTGGCTAACGCATCCAAGGTTTGATGAGGTTGTAGCTAAGCACTGGTTACCAGAAGAGGAAACAATGAGTAAATCGTTAGCCCAAATTTTTCAACACCTCACAAGATGGAATCGCTCTAACATTGGCAATATATTCCATTGGAAGAAAAGACTGTTAGCAAGATTACACCGTATTCAGAAAGTCATGACCGAGGATAACTTAGATGCCCTGCTAGCATTGGAAGAACAGTTAAGTGGGGAACTGATACAGGTCTCGAGTGAAGAAGAAATATTTTGGCACCAGAACGCCCAATACGAATGGACTTCGAAGGGAGATAGAAATACAAAATATTACCACACTCTCACCCTATCTAAAAGAAAGAAGATGCGGATTGAACGACTCAAGGACTCCCAGGGGAGAATAGTCTCAGACCAAAGGCAACTGCGTCGATTAGCCCGAGACTATTTTGTCCAACTATATACGCGAGAGGAAGAACATCCTAACCAGAACATGCCCACAGGAGCATTCCCTTCAATTTCAGAAGAAAATCTCTATGATTTAGCCACACCCGTTCACCCCACCGAGATAAAGCGTGCAATTTTCGACATGAATCAGTATAAAGCCCCTGGAGTAGATGGTTTCAATGCTCTTTTCTTTCATAAGCAATGGAAGAGGGTCGGCCCTAAAGTAACTAAGTACATACAGTCAACCTTCAGACAGGAATAGTGGGAAAAGGACTTAATCCAAACCCTCCTAGTCCTTATGCCCAAGCCCAAAAATCCTTCCCCAACTAGTATCACTCAGTTTCATCCGATAAGCCTCTGCAACGTTCTTTACAAAATTATCTCTAAAGTCATCGTTAACCATCTAAAAAATCATCTGGATTTTTTTGTGAGGGAGAACCAATGTAGTTTTATTCTGGACTGCCAAATAACTGATAATATCATTATTGCCCAGGAAGTTATTTACTCGATGCGAAGGAAGAAAGGGAGAATAGGATTTTTAGCGATCAAAGTGGACTTAGAAAAAGCTTATGACCACCTCCATTGGGACTTTATACACAACACTTTAGAGGATATTGGATTACTGGCTCAGTTAATCTAGGTCATTATGCAGTGTGTAACGATGGTGACTATGCAAGTGGCTTGGCAAGGCTCAGTCACAGATCCTTTTAGCCCCTCTCGTGGGATTATATAAGGAGATCCACTCTCACCTTACCTCTTTGTCCTATGTATGGAGCGTCTAGGACATCTTAGTTCAAGAGAAGTGGGACAAAGTCATTGGAAATCGATAAAATTAAGCCCTACAGGGCCTCCACTATCCCACTTTTTTTTTGCCAACGACTTGGTTTTATTCGTGGAAGCTACGGATTCCTAGGCACAAGTAATCACTAAAACTTTAGAGGAGCTTTGTAAGGCTTCAAGACAGAAAGTCAAGACAAACAAAACAAAGATATTCTTCTCCAAAAACGTTAAACCGAACACTACACGCAGAATCAGTCAAGCTCTTCACATCAAGAGTACAAACAATCTAGGCAAATACCTTAGAGTCCCCTTACTTCATGAGCGTACCAAGAGTAACACTTATCAGCACATCCTCAATAATGCTCAAAGGAAACTTATAGGGTGGCGTGCAAGACAACTGCCACTAGCAAGCCGTGTCTCCTTAACTCAATCAGTGATCTCGGCCGTCCCTCCCTGTCTTCACAATGCAAACTGTGCGACTGCCCCGATGACTTTGCGATGACTTGAAATAAATTATGCACAATTTTATCTGGGATTCACAGGAGAGTAGAGGAAATTGCCCCTTGTTAATTGGGATGTTGTGTGTCAACCCAAAAAGACCGAGGGTCTAGGCATTAAACACATTAGGTCTTCCAATGATGCCTTGTTAACCAAAATAGGTTGGGCTCTGATTACACAACCTACGGCCTTATGGGTCAAGATCCTACGGACTAAATATCGTATGGACCCGTACCATATCCCTAACATGATAGAAAGGGCAGGGGCTTCGAGCTTTTGGCGGGGAATTGCGGCCACTTGACAGTATGTCCATCAAGGTATAAAATGGAAACTGGGAAATGGTAGACTCATCTGCTGCTGGGTGGATAATTGGGTAACAGATTGGGGACCGCTTCTCTATGTGGCAACCTCGTCAATACCAGAGGGTGAACTGTACGCTAAAGTAATGGACTTGCAAAATGAAGATGGAACCTAGAAGTGGAATTTGTTCCAACAGTACCTTCCAGTCTCTGTCTGTATGGATCTAGCATAATTAACCCCTAATACAGCCACTACAGTGGAAGATACCATAAGAGGGGGACACACTAAACATGGGAGATTCACGGTAGCGTCAGCCTATGAATTAATCGTAGGGCAAACCCCATATATTTCTAATAGTCCCTAGGCCTTAATTTGGAAATGGGCGGGACCCCAACGAATTAGAGCTTTCCTTTGGCTCATGACTAAGAAAAAACTCTTGACGAACCAACGAGTGGCAAGACATATTGCGACGGACAGTAGCTGCCACATATGTGAACAACAAGAGTCCACCTTACATGTCATTTGTGACTGTCCGAGAGTGCTAGTTTTTTAGAGGAAATTTCCCTGGGAGGTAGTTGATAGGAATTTTTTCCATCAGGATGAGGCAATTTGGGTAAAGTCCAACCTAATGAAGCACTCATAGGCGATGCAAGGGGAACGGTCTACTATATTTGGAGTCACATGCTGGATGCTTTGAACGTGGCAAATCAAAAGTCTTTTTGAAGATAAGTTTGTTTGGTTGGAAGAGGGAATGAAGGTAGTTTTGGACCACGTGGAGTGGATAGCAAAAGCAAGAGCAAGAGCAATGGAAAGCTGTGTGTTTCCGAACTAGGGCCTCTTGGTGGGCAGTCACGTGGGATGGACAAAACTGCTGGAGGAATGGGTCAAACTCAACATGGATAGAGCTTTTAAACAGGGATCGTGTATCGCTACCACTGGTAGCTTAATTCGTGACTGTCACGAATAGTGGTGCAGAGGGTTTTATCAACATATTGGTAGCAACACGTTATTAACAGCCGAACTCTGGGGAGTCCATTCGGGCCTCACACTGGCTTGGTCACTTGGTTATCTGAGGTTCCTATTAGAAGTGGACGCCTTAGAAGTCATTAACTTGCTTTCTTCTCCCATTACCGAGATTGATATAAAATAATTTTGTTGGCAGGTACTCGAGGACTACTCCAATAAGATTGGGAGGTGCAAATCCAGCACGTCCACTGGGTAGGAAACTAGTGTGCGGATAAACTGGCAGTCATTGCATTCAAGAGCAACCCAGGACTTCATATACTTTAGGAGCCTCTTCTGCCAGTCTTGGAACTCATCCAAAGAGACAAGCAAGGAGCTGCATACCACTGAGCTATGCAGGAGTTAGATTATTCGTGATTAGTGTTTTTTTCCCTTGTAAAAAAAAAGAAGTAAACAAAACATAAAATTTTAGAGATAGTGGTAGAGTTACTGTCAAGAAGTTCTTCTGAGTCGTGGTGTTGGTCAGCTTTGATGTTGGGACCCACTCCGTAGACCGGACCCCAACTGCTCATAACTTAACACGCTTGCTCTTGCTTTGATACCATATATGTCGGACCCTGTTCCCGGAGCCCAACTTTCGTTGTCCTGAAACCTAGCGCTTATAACCTTGCAGGATTTTTAATTGTAATTCCACATTCGTGGCAAGCGCACACCATGTATACACAAAAATCATGGGTTGAATTATTCCTATAAGTTGTAGCTTTATGTCTCAAGTTCTTTCTGAAACAAGAATCAACTTAAACGGAGTTATATAACTCAAGATATGC
>JANZLD010200948.1:0-18706 GCA_026413575.1 Erythroxylum carthagenense
TTAGAAGATGAAGAACGTGGGATGCTTGGGAGCTAGGGTTGAGTGAGATTTGTAGAGATTGGAGTTAAATCAAGTAAGTAGACTGTTAAATATCATGGGTTTGGTTAAATGAAACAATTATGGTGATAGTTAGAGGTTAATGACATGAAATAGAGTTTTATGTATGAATATGTCATGAATGATGTAAAACCTGGGTAAATTTCATGCTTTTGTATATGTAGGATGATTAATGTAGTATAATGTGTTATAGAGATGTTTTGGAAGTTAGATGTTGCCTATAATGGTGTTAGGGTGAGTGTAGAAAATTATGATGAATGGGTACATGTTTGATGCTTTGTTTTTGGGTTAATGATCAAATATATATCATGAATTGTTTGTGATTGATATATTGAGTGAATTGGGTAGATATTAATGAGGAAATTAAATGGATGGGATAATTTAGGTATAAGATGAGTTAGATGTAAAATATTGAAAGTTTGAAAATCTGGAAATATTTTAGCAGCAACATGATCTTTGAGTATGCTTCAGTTTATTAGCCATAACTTTTTCTATAGTTGTTAAATTGAGATGATTTTTAGTTTATACTAAACTAGAGACATATGCCCACCTTTCTTATGAAGACATTGAGTTTAAATTTTGTTTTTAAGAGTCTCAAACTTTGATGTGAAAATGAGAACTGGGTGCAGCAAAAGTTATGGATGAATTTTTATGTTGTATTATGTTTTTGCATGTATGGGAATGTGTTATATTTTGGGTGTTTATGAGCAAGTGAGGAATGTAAAATGTGCATAGATGATGTTGAGTCAAAATTTGATATCTTTGAAGCAATTATCCATTGAGATGATGAATTAAATGAGTTGAGAATTGGGAATGAATAGTAACAGTGTTAAGTTTTTAATATGAAACTTCCATGAATTTACTGTATTGATTTAGACAGATTTTGACAAAATTGTCTTCATGAAAGTTGTATATCTTTCTTTTATCTTTCTATTGATATAAAGTATGAAATTTTTGGATATTGGAGTTGAGAGATATGATATTTAGAATTCTATCATATTACATGAGATGGGCATTCAAGACAGCTGCTTTGGTTTGAAATTTTAACCCTTATAGAGGTAAATTTTGTTTTTTAGGTCTTCATAGAAGTTGTAGGTCTAGAAGTATTATTCAAAATGATTTTTGAATCACCTTAATCTAATTTTTGTAGCAAAATTTATGCCTATTTTACCAAACAGGTCTGGAGAAGAGAAAAGGGAGGAAGAGGGTGAAAATCGCGATCACGATAAAATAGGCATAATTTTTGCTCGCGATCATGAATCCGCCAAAGATGCACAGCTAGCGATTGCGATACATTGCGATCGCGAGTCTGCCGAAGACTTGTAGGTCGTCCTTCCAGCCTGAACATGTTTTACTATTTTGGCCATAAATTTTTCGTTTGACCTCCAATTGACCTTATTTTTAAAGCATTGGATTCCTAACACATTTCTCTAAACACATTTCTCTATCTCTCTAAAAAAATGTATAGCTTTTGGTTTTGATTTGAAAGAGATTGATTGAATCTAAGTGAGGGGATCGGTGGGAAGAGTATGAATCAGATATTTTTACTGAACATGCTTCAGTATTTTGGTGATATCTTGATCTGTAAGATTCCAAATAAGATGAATTTTAATTTGGAGTAAACTAGAGATATATCCTACAAATTGTATTAAGAAGTCGAATTTCAATTCTTTCTCTAACATATTGAATTTCTGGATGGAATTGGTACATAGTATACTATTTTTGAATTTGGATAACCCGATAATGTTTGAGGCATATCTTTCGAATTACTGAACCAAATTGAGTGATTTTTTTTTGTAAATGGAAAGATAAAACATAGAGGAACATTTTTCTAGAAGAGATTATGACCAAGTTACATCAGTTTCGCTATCTAATTTAATGTGAATAGTAGACCTGAAAGGGGTATCTTGGAAAAATCTGAAAGTGATTCAATGAATTATGAATTGTGAATTAATGGTTTTATTGAGGTATAAACCTAAGGATAAATGATACTTAGATGAGTTTTGATATGAGATTGATTTTATGATGAAATTTATGGATAAATACCCGGTATAAACCTAAGGATATGTGTATGTTGTTTAATATAGAGGATCGAATTGAGCACCATCCTCTAGACGTTGCCGAGACTTCAAGGAAATAGTTTCAGGAGCAACTTGTGAGTAACCTAGATGGTCTCACTTAATTACTTGTTTGCTTAATTTATGTTTTGAATGTTAACTGAATGTGTTTAATTGTGGATTCCAGACAGAAGGTCCGATGAATGTGATTGTAGATTGAGATATTGAAGTGCTACTCAAATGTGTTTAATTGTGGATTCCGGATAGAAGGTCTGATGAATGTGATTATAGATTGAGATATTTAAATGCTAGTTCAATGTGAATGTGAAGAACTATGTGCTTTATAATGTGAGTGATTGTGGTACATACAGTCCATACATGAATGTATAATCAGATAATAGCAGTTGTGACCAGAGTAGCCACCGATCAAAGTAAAAAGCTCAACGAGTAAAAATGAGTCTCGAGCTCAAAAGTGATTAAAAGCCTAAGGCTCTCTATGCAAAATGAGCCCTGTATCCCCCAAGTGGATAAGGGACAGTTATTAATGAGTCCGGTATCTAAAATAGATACGAAACAGTTTAGGCACTCGGTCACAACAACGTAATAATTGGAAAAGTGTCTCATGAGCATTTCATATGCATTTTAACAAGTATGTGGATTGTTTGAAATGCCAAATTGGTTTGCTCTTAAATGAAAATGTGATATTTACTCATTATGCTAAGTTGTGAATGATATGTTATGTCAATTGTTGTGTTGCATGAATTGAGTGAACCATCAATGATGATTACCTCATTGAGTTCGCAAAACTCACCAAAATTACAACGTTGTCTTTTCAGGATTGAGAGATAACTCTAGCTACTGAGAGACTCTACCAGCTGGGTAGATTGTGATTGGCAAGAGAAGTCATGGCTCAAAGGTCAGTCAGATGGGATTTTTGGACATATTAGTTAGATTGTGTAAATTTTCCTCTTTCATATAATACTTTTGTATTAGGTTTTGATGATGTACATATAGAAAATGTTGAAAGACATAATGTAGACTTTCGGTTTTGTGAAGTGAAATGAGGAAAAAAGTTGGTTTCAAAATATTGTGGTTTTTCTATTGATGCTTTATAAGTGAATTTTGATATGATGCCATGTGAAGTGGTAGTAATGATAGAACGTAGCTCGCTCTTATCGTAGGTTATGTATCGGAATGACCTCTGGGCGTCCCGATGTGTACCATATGGTAAGGGGATGCTACAACAAGATTGTCTTATTCACTTGTTTTAGCATTTTTCTCTCTATTAAAGAACTCTCTTATAGTTTCAATTACCATATGCTTAATGAGATTCTGATATTTTTTTTTATAAAAGAAGCGATTGAGGCCATTTAAGTTTGGTGCTTTGTTAAGACTGATACTAAATATTACCTCCTTAATATTTTTGTCTCTTATAAGTGCAAATAGTAATGTCTCCTCTTCTTCTAAAAAATGATTATTGAGAAAAAAGTTTAATAATAAGGAATATGACTTAAAAAGAAAGTTCTTGTTAAGTTCCTAAAAAATGTAACTACCTCCACCTTTAAATCCTCTTATAAATAGATCACTAAATCATCATCCCTTTAAGAGAGAAAATTTTATTTATATTCCTCCTTGCTATTATTGAATTATGGAAAACTTGGTGTTTCTATCCCCATCTTTCACACACATAACTCTTAATATTTGCTTTAACATAGAATTACGATCATAAACTACCTTGTAGTACTCTTAGAGTGCTTTGACCTTCTCCGTAATCCTTTAAGGGTCCTTTGGTTTATTGATCACCCTTCTTACACCTTATTTAGGTAAGCTCTTACCCCTATTATAGCCTCCACTGTACTTTTCTCTTACTTCTAAAATGTAATCCCTTCAATTCTTCCTTAATTGACTTGATTTTCCTTACACATACACACATCTTATTACCCAAAATTTACTTAGCCATTCTGATTATAGTCACTTCATTGAATCCTTTCTCTTCATTTAGGTCATTATTAAACCTAAAAGGAAGCCTCGTATTCCTTTTATTAAATATATTATAAACCAAAACTAGAGTGTTATATGATATTGAGTGGTTTATTGATAGTGCTTTATTTTTGAGAAATTGGATCATCCATTCCCTATTTACCAAGGCCCTATCCATCCTTTTCCTAATCTACCATATAGATATTTATTTTTTGTTCTGTGTATAAACATTCCCTTCTTACCTCAAGTCTATTTCCCCCAGCTTATCAAATATTCATTCCTTAAAGTTAGGAGAGTAATTCCCCAAACACAAATGTCTATTTTTCTTTTAATATAACTAATATACTATTAAAATAGACCAAAACAATACAAAAACCATAAATTGATTAGCTAAACTCTTAGAGCTTATCCCATAACAACTTCCTTTGTAACACATGGTTAGATCCATAAACAAAATAAAATATTGCCTCAGTATTCTCTTACATAAAATTAACCATTAAATGAAGTATCTAGTCATTAGAATGTAGGTATTGCACTTTAACATATTTTTAATTAAAAGTTATCATAATATGTCCATAAGGGTGATTGTAATGATTTGATATCAAAGACAACTACTTCCCCACTATTTCTAAGCTAACTAGTCTCTCCTCGCTAAATTTGGCCTCTAAAATGCTAAAAAAAATAAGCATATTGTCTAAAATGAAATCCCTTAAAGTTAATTGTTTAGAAAGGTTATTAATTTCTGTTATATTTAATGACATTATGGGCATACTAAGGACAATTTAACTTTAGGTCCTTGATAAGTGATATTTGTTATAGGATTGTCTAAATCATTTTATGTGATAATGTGTATTTTTAGTATACATACTAGGATCCTTAGCCTATGTTTTATGTTATTCTCCTATAACTTGAATGTGTATGTGATTTTATACGATAAATTGCATGTTATGTTATAAATGAAGGTTTTTAAGCCTACGTTTTGCGTGCTTTTCATGTGTTTTGACGTACATATGTTTTGCGTGGCTGTATGTCAATGTTTGGGAAAGATTTGGACTTTATTTGTATTGATTATCAACTTACTTGCATGTGGAATTGTTGTAAGTATCAAAGGAGAAACAAAAGAAGAAAATAAGGCTGAAAAACAATAGGTCACGATTGTGACCAAGTTGGAATTTTCTAGCTTTCTAGCTGGCAATTCTAGCTTGCTCCACTTGCATCCTGAGTTGGTGTAAGCACCCAAAGAGGTATATTTTAAACCCTAGAAAAGGAAGAGAGTCATGCATCACACCAAAAAGAAAAGATAGACACATTTTTTAGTAGATTTTCAAAAACAATCAAGTGATTTTAAGAGATCTCAAAGTTTTCATAACAAGTTCCAACTTTGTTTTTCAACTCATAAGCCTTCCATATTCTCTTGTCTCATTTGTTTTTGTTTAGGTATTGTATGGACAAGATGTATGGACTTGTTCTGAGTATGTTTTTGATGATTGTAATGGATTTCTAAGTAGATTTTAGTTTTTTTTACCATAACTATGTAAGAACTCACTTTGGTTTAGTGTATGGTTTGCTTTAATAATTATAATATGTGGACTTTATATGCCTTGCTTACATAGAGAAATGGAGTTAGGAAGTCAGTTTGGATGTACATGAGAGTAGGCAACCTTGAAAGCACTTTACATATTAAGATAACATGACATTTAGAGATAGATTTTATATGTTTTGATGGCTGTCCAACAGGTTAATCCATATCCACTTAACAGTTAAGTAAAGTGTGTAGGTTGAGAGATCACAGGCTGAACTTTAATTGTTATTTTAGGCTTAATTAGTTTGAGTATTGAGAGAGAAAGGACTAATACATTGGAATTTCTAGGACTAAACATGATTACATTACCAAAGTGATGGAATACATGGTATGGAAAGAAGACCTTAACATTTATAATTTGATTCTCTAAACCAAAATTGTTTTATTATTTTTTTAGATTTTGAAGTGTGTTTACAAGTCTTTAAATTGCGAATTTTTACAATTTCAATCTCTCATTATTTGGTTTACTCTAACAAAATTCAATTACAATTACAAGGCTACTAACCAATCATTAAAGGAACAATACCTTATTATCCTAATTTATACAAGCTGTATATTTGAGATATAGCAATTTCAATTAATTTTAAAACTTTAAGCTAAACATGAAGGAGATATCACGTTTTTGGTGTCATTGCTAGGGATTGCGTTTAGTATTAAGTGTGATTTGTATTGTTTTGATTTGAGCTTTCTTTTACTTTTAGTTGATACTCTTTTCTTATTTGTAATAGGTGTATGCACACAAGAAGTTCTAAAAGCATGAGTGGATTAAACAAACTTGACATCATCATATTGGAAAGGGATCTGCGAAAAGCAAAACATCAAGATGAAATCAAAAAGGTAATTGTAGATTTAGGAGATCAAGGTGGAAAAGAACATTAATGGTTTTTTTGAGGCCTAGGTTCAATCCAAATCAATAAGGGATCGTCAGGTTGCCTATTAATGCAAACAATTTGGAAAATCAAGCCTGCTTTATTAAATATATTGTGAACTATTGTTCAGTTCTATGGTTTAACATATGAGGATCCAAATGCTCATCTAGCTAATTTTTGGAAATTTGTGATACATTTAGGTATAATGGATTATCCAAAGAGGCAGAAAGGATGAGACTCGTTCCCTTCACACTAAAAGATAAGGCAAAGCAATGGATAAATTATCTTAATCAAAAGATTGTAACTATATGGTGCCAATTAGTCCAAGCTTTCTTAGCTAAATGCTTTCCATTAATAAAGATGACCTAGATTGTTAAGGAGATCATAACCTTTTAGAAATATAACAAAGAATCCTTTTCGAGGCATGAGAGAGATTCAATGAGCTATAAAGAAGTTATCCTCATCACAACCTACCAAGAGAGCTGTTATTATAGACATTTTATAATGGAGTTAATGTAGCAACCAGGAGTATAATTGAACAGTAGTCGGAGGCTTGTTGATGTGAAAACCATCAATGTTACTTGATATCCAATTGATGATGTAGCCACTAACAAGTGTCTGTGATCAACTAAAAGAAGTAGACCTTACATTGTCAAGAAATAAAAAGGAATGATGGCAACTGAGTTAGCTTCAGCCATATACGCATAGATAGCAGCATTAACTAAAAAGTTGAACAACATCATTGCCTTATCCAGTTCAGTAAACGCAATTCAATAGATTTGTGAATTGACAATATGTCCATACGTTAACAGAATTTTATTTGATGAACAATAATGGAACGGAACAAGCAAATTTTTTGGATGTGCCATAACATTTAGGAAACAATCCTTTCTCAAACACTTATAACTCTGGGTAGAAAAATTGCCCCCAATTTTTCTTGAACTAACAATGCAAGTGCAAATTTGAAACCACAAAGACCATTACTATTCCAAAAATAGGTCAAGAAATTAAGAGTCAAAGTACAAAAGCATCGAGTCAAAGATGGAATCCTAATTTTTTAATAATGGATGCGATAGGCTCTATGAGCTCTAAGGTTAACAGTATGGATGAAGAATAGAAGAAGACACAAGTAAAGACTGACCTGATGCTCAAGAATCATGTGTCTTCCATTCACAACCTGGAGGTACATGTGGGCCAGCTTGCAATTGCATTGACAGTCAAAAATTTAGGTAACCTTCTTAGTACTACTGAATGTAACGCGAAGGAGCAAGTGATCAACACATTTGAGAAGTGGGAAGGAGTTGGCATAACAAGTTTAAAAGGAAGCCAAAGATCAGGTTGAGATAAGTCAAGAGAACGACAAACAAAAGGTTACAGAAGAGGAGGAACCCCCTACATTCCACCTCCACCAAGCGTACCCAATTTACCATTTCCACATAAGTTAAGGCAGAACCTTATAGAGACTCAATTTGAAAAAGTTTTAGAAAAACTTAACAAGCTACATTTGAGTTCTTCACTTCCAAAAGTGCTTAAACATATGCCCAAGTATGTGAAATTCTTAAAGGACCTATTTTCTTGCAAACAGACTTGGAATTTAAAGAAGACAGTAGTCTTAATAACTAGTTGTAGTTCGATGACCACGAACAACATGCCATCAAATTAAAATATCTAGAGAGTTTCAGTATTTCTTGTATTGTTAACGGTGTGGAATTTTCTAAATGTTTGTATGATCTTGATGTAAGTATTAATCTTATGTCCCTGCCTATTTTTAGGATACTGAAGTTAGACAATATAAAGATAACCTTAAAGAAAATTCGGTTAGCAGATCAATCTATAAAAAACCATTTGGGTTGTGAAAGATGTTCTGGTAAAGGTTGACAAATTTGTTATTTATGTTTACTTTGTAAGAAACACAGTGGAACATTCTAGGATGCCCATTCATGAACATTGGGTAGGAACTCATTAATGTTAATGATGAGATCTTAATTCTGTGTATTGGTGATGAAAAGGTCAAATTCAATATGAATAAGATATTGAAAAGCAAGGCCGAGTGAAACCTTTGTATAACAGTTGATGTGGTGGATGATTGTGTGAAGTAACAGTAGAGAAAAATGATTGAGCAAAAAATTGAAGTCGATGACAATGAGATAAGTATAGAAGAAGGGGAACTAGATGAAAATCAAAAGTACGAACCCATAAAGATAACAGAGTCGCCAGCCCCTCCTTCTTGTGAAAAGCCACCAACTATTGAACTCAAGTCATTTCTAGAGTATTTAAGGTCCACATTTCTAGGCAAGGATCAAACAATACCAATAATTATTTCAAATAAATTGGATAAGGAATTGCAAAAGAAAGTGGTTGAGATTATAAAGAGAAGATTAAGAGCTATGTTGTGGCAAATATCAAACATCCTAGGGATAAGTCCCAGCATTGTTATGCACAAAATAAATCTCAAGGATGAATGTAAGATAGTAAGGGATAGGCATCAACAATTTAATCTGAACATAAAGGAAGTTGTCAAAATGGAGATTGTCAAGCTTTTGAATGTATGACTTATATACCCAATACCAGACAATTAGTGGGTAATTCTAGTACAATGTATACCCAAGAAAGGTGAGACCACATTGGTGTAAAATCAGAAGGGTGAGCTAATATCAACTTGAATAATTATTGGGCAGTGGATTTATATAGATTATAGAAAGTTCAACTCGGCAACAAAGAAAGACCATTTTCTATTGCCTTTTGTTGGTCAGATGATAGAGTGAATTGCTAGACATGTTGTTTATTGTTTTTTATGGCTATTATGGCTACAATCAGGTATTTATATATCCAGATGATCAAGAGAAGGCAACTTTTACATACCTATATGGAACGTTGTAATGCACCAGCTACATTTTAGCAGTGTATGATGGTAATTTTTGAAGACATGATTAAGGACTTTTTAGAAGTATTTATGAATGATTTTTCAGTATATGGAGATTCTTTAGCAATGTTTGACAAATTTAAATGGTGTGAAGAGTTGCATTTATTCTTAAACTAAGAGAAATGTCACTTTATGGTTCAGGAAGGAGTTAAATGGGAATAGAATTGGATAAAGTGAAGACTGAATTAATCGACAAACTTCTACCTTTAAGCAATGTCTAAAGAGTTAGAGAATTTTTGGAGCATTCCAGATTCTACAAACGATTTACAAAGGATTTTTCATTAATTACCAAACCTCTTACTCATTTATTAATAAAAGATGTACCTTTTATTTTTTATATTGATATTTTACTTTCATTTGATAGGTGAAAGGACACATTGATATTGGAAACTATTTTATAGCCTCTATTGTAGAATTTATCATTTGAATTGACAAGTGATGCTAATGACTACACAATTAGATGTGTATTGGGAAGTGTAAGGATAAATAGTTGCATGCCATCTACTACACCAATAGGATATTAACAGGACCTCAACTTAAGTATACAAATACAAAAAATGAATTGTTAGTTATTGAATTTATCATTTGAATGATATGATTGTGAAATATAAAAACCCTAATGATGAGAGTGGTCTAGGGTTTACTAAAACCAATATTCATCAGAAAAAAGAACTTTGTTCCTTATAGAAAGAAATATCACCAGTCTTCTCATTTTCATTCTATGAATAATTTTCAAACTAACCCCAAAGGACCCAAGAAAATTTGGGTACCTAAAAGGAACATAATATCTCCTGCAAATCTCCTTCTTTGGAAGAAGCAGCCAGCACCAATGGTATTTAGACAGTGGATGCTCGTGACACATGACGAGAAGAAGGTCTATGTTCCTAGATTTTCAAAATAAAAAGGGAGGATCAGTAACTTTTGGAGATAACTAGTAGGGAAAAATAGTCGGAATCGATAAGATCAGTAAAGATTCATTTGCATCTATTGATAATGTTCTGTTAATTGAAGGTTTAAAACATGACTTGATTAGTGTAAGTCAATTATGTGATTTTGGCTTTGAAGTATCCTTTAATCAAAATTCTTGTGTAGTAAAAAACAAGGACGGTTCCATATTCTTTTTTGCCAAAAAGACGAAACAATCTTTATAAGATTAATTTAGAAGATTTGAAAAGTCAAAATATTTCTTGTTTTATATCAACTGATGAAGAAAAACTGATTTGGCATAAAAAGCTAGGTCATGTTAGTTTTAAACATATTTCTAAGTTGATTAAACATGATTTGGTAAGAGGTTTACCAAAAATAAGTTTTAACAAGGATTTCTTTTATGAAAGTTGTCATAAAGGAAAACAGGTTAAAACATCCTTTTCTTTTAAAAAATATTGTAACTTTGTCTAGACCTCTAGAGTTGTTACATATAGATTTATTTGATCCAACTAGGACATTAAGTTTTAACGAAAAGAAGTATGGTCTCGTTATTGTTGATGACTTCACTAGATTTTGTTAGATATTATTTTTATCACATAAGGACGAATCTTTTAAATGTTTTAAAGCTCTTTCCAAAAATTTACAAAAAGATAGGGAGTTTCTATTGATAGAATTAGAAGTGATCATGGTGGTGAATTTGAAAATGAAAAATTCAGAATATTCTGTTATGATAATGGAATTTTCCATAATTTCTCTACTCCTAGAACTCCACAACAAAATGGAGTTGTAGAAAGAAAGAACAAGATGATTCAGGAAATGGCAAGAACCATGCTGTGTGAAATGAATCTTCCTAAATATTTATGGGCAGAAACTGTAAATACATCTTGTTATATTCAAAATAGAATACTTCTGCCACCATTGTTAAATAAAACTCCATATGAGTTATGGAAAGGAAGGAAGCCTAATATTTCTTACTTCCATCCATTTGGTTGCAAGTGTACTATATTGAATACAAAAGAAACTTTGGATAAATTTGATTCTAAGATCTATTCTGGAATTTTTCTTGGATATTCATTATCTTCTAAAGCCTATAGGGTTTATAATCTTGCTTCTAAATCTGTTGAAGAATCTATTCAGGTCAAATTTGATGATGGTTCTCAACCAGATAGAAGTAATGATATTGATAATGAAACCCTATCAGTACCCTTACTTGATAGTGTCGATGTGTCACCATCAGATGCTACTCTAGAGAAAGTAGAAGATGTTCCTAAAAATCTTAGTTTGAAAAAAGACTGGAAATATAAGTCCTCTCACCCTGAATATCTGATCATAGGAGAAACTTCAGAAGGTGTGGGAACTAAATCCAAATTCAGAAGAGAAGCAAATATAGCTTTTATTTCTGAAATAGAGCCTAAGAAGATTGATGAAGCTCTTCAGGGTGAAGCGTGATTTTTAGCCATGCAAAAGGAGTTGAACCAATTTACTAGGAATAAAGTTTGGTCTTTAGTTCCCAGACCCCCTAAAAAGTCTATTATAGGAACTAGATGGGTTTTTAAGAATAAATTAGACGACTCAGGTAGAGTGAGTCGAAACAAAGCTAGATTAGTAGCTCAAGGCTATAATCAACAAGAAGGAATAGACTATAATGAAACCTATGCTTCTGTAGCTATATTAGAAGCTATTAGGATTTTGCTTGCATATGTTGTTTGTCATGATATAAAATTGTTTCAAATGGACGTGAAAAGTGCCTTTTTGAATGGTTTTATAGATGAAGAGTTTTATGTAAAGCAACCTCCTAGTTTTGAAGACTCTAAGAAACCAGATTATGTCTATAGACTTCATAAAGCTTTGTATGGCTTGAAACAAGCTCCTCGAGCTTGGTATGATCGTCTAAGTTCCTTTTTGATTGAGAATGGTTTTAGTAGAGGACATGTAGATAAGACTCTATTTAGAAAAAGCATTAAGAATGATTTCATCATAGTTCAAATATATGTTGATGATATTATCTTTGGTGCATCATCTGAAAAACTATGTTCTAGTTTTGAGAATTTGATGAAAAGTGAATCTGAGATGAGCATGATGGGTGAATTAAAATTTTTTCTTAGGTTACAAATTAAGCAAACTGAAGAAAAGATTTTTATTCATCAACAGAAATATATTAAAGAGCTATTGATTAAATATGGAATGGAGAAAGTGAACCTTATGTATACTCCTATGCATCCTTCAAATCTTTTATCTAAGGATGAAACAGGTAAGAAGGTTGATCAAACCCTGTTTAGAGGTATTATTGGTTCTTTTCTTTATCTTACTGCAAGCAACCCTGATATTTTATTTAGTGTTTTTTTATGTGCTAGATTTCAAACAAATCCTAGAGAATCCCACTATATTGCTATTAAAAGAATTCTGAGATATCTTTCAGGTTCTACTGATCTTTGCTTAATGTATAAGAAAGGTATAGATTTCAGGTTAATTGGTTATTGTGATGCTGATTATGCTAGAGACAGGATTGATAGAAAGAGTACAAGTGGAGGCTGTCACTTTTTGGCCATAATCTAATTTTCTGGTCAAGTAAGAGGCAAAGTTCAATTGCTCTATCTACTACAGAAGTTGAATATATGTCAGCTGCAAGTTGTTATTTACAAACCTTGTGGATCAAGTATCAGTTAGAAGATTATTCAATACAAGAAGAACATATCCCAATCTACTGTGACAACACAAGTGCTATCAACCTATCGAAGAATCCAATACAACACTTGAGGGTAAAGCATATCGAAGTTAGACATCATTTCCTACGAGACTATGTACAGAAGGGAATCGCGAGTCTACAATTTGTTGAGACAAATCATCAGTGGGCAGATATCTTCACTAAGCCTTTGAATGAAGAAAGATTCAGAGAAATTAGACAAAACTTGAATATGGTTATGTTAAGTGACCAATCATCTGACACGTTATGACCCAGATGATTTTCTTAATAAGGAAGATAAAAAGTCGTAAGATTTTAAGGAAATGGTAACGGTAGGTCACAGGTGGTAACTTTTTAAGAAAAGGAGGGAAATCCTCTGGAAGGCCTTAATATATCACCTACTCTAGAATATTCATGAAATACTCTAAAATCTACTTTTTTGCAAATTCTTTCAACAAAACATTTCATTACTCTATTCTTGATATCAAGTTCCTTCTGTTTACATTCTCATCTTCTCATACTAACATCTTTACTTTAAGAAAAATACAGTTGTGTGTTTAGTTGCTGTTGTCTACAGATTACTAATGGAGCAGTCAATGATTTATGGAAGGCACGTTGATTTTGAATCCTTAAAGAAGAACCAGATGGATATCGAACCAAAAATCGATGCTACTAGATGGAAAATTTTCTTTCAGGTTCTTGAAACAGTGTACCTAAATGAAGTATATAAGTTCTGAAAGAATGCGAAAGTAGTAGACGAAACCTTAGTTTCAATGGTGGATAGACTGTCAGTTATTGTAACACTGGAACTAATCGAGAAGGTTAGAGGATGCCTATGTGATGGAGCAGAGGTGGCTCACACCACAAGATGGATGCCTAAAAGCAGTGCAGAGAAAGCACAAATCAATCGACAACTCTATGGGAGTAGTGACCTTAAGGATAAGAAGGTGTCAACCTTTATTCCAAAGCCTAGGGTTCTTCACTCACTACTTTTTCATTGTGTTCTACCAAGAACAGGTTCAAAGAATCTGGTGACAACTATAGATGAACAATGCTTGCTTCATCTACTCAATCATTAACCTATAAATCTTCCACACTTGATTTTAAGGTATATGATAAAGATGAAGAGAGACTCAAATACCTTACCCTATGGTATACTACTGACAAGAATCTTTAAAGATTCTAGAATCCTTCTTGACAGAGGAAACAGAACGAAGATGAACATAAAAAGCATCATCAATGCGTCAACAGTCACAAGAATGGGTTTGAAGTCTCAAGAAAAGGAAGATACAGATTCTATGGCAAAAGCAAGGACTGAGGGTGAGCCTATTGTAAGATACAGCTTGACAGAAAAGGCTACACTTGTAAGGAAGACGAAACCTCAATCCTTAGAAAGAGTGCTTGTAGAAGAAAAGAAGAGTAAATCGTCTGAGGTATCAGTTAAAGCTAAGACGATTCCACACAGAGAAGGTCACCAAGACTGTTGACCTTGTGCCAAAAAGAGTAGAAGAGAGGAAAAGGTTTAACTCTTGCTGAAGACTCTGAAAAGTCTGAGAAAGCACCACAGACAACTAGATCTTTGGTCTCAGTTTTGCAAGAACCACCAACACAATTGACTAAAGAAATAGACATGAAGAGGAAGTTGGTGTTTGAAAAGAAGAAACCTCAACAACAACCCTCTTCTAAACTGGTAGAAGAAAGTAAGAAGCTAAAGACCAGTCACAAAAAGAATACATCACCTAATGTTCAATAGAAGAAAAAGGAAGTTGAACACAGAACAGCACAATATAATCCTTCTCAACCTATCCGAAAAGAGGATTTGAGAATTAAGGTGATTGAAGAAGTGATGCTTGTCAGAAGCAGAATCTCGATTATTATAAAAGAACCTATGAGAAGGTTGGTCAAGGTAAAAGTTAAACCAATTCTGATCAATAATTGATCAATACATCTTTTGAATCATGGAGAAAGAAGACTATATGGTGTTCTGAAAGATGAAAAGTCAGTGCCATATCCCATGAAGATGTCTAAGGATCGATATACTATTTTCCCAGTGACAAATAGAACATTGATCAAGATTGTACCAAACATCCAACTAAGAGCTTCACACATTGTACGCAATGTAGATAAAGGGAAATAGAAGATGTACCCTGAATTCAATACAAATGATCTTACAGAAGAGCAGATTCAGACAGAAGTAAGAAACATAGATAAGGCATGTAATACAATTCAATCAAGAGGAATCTATGTTTCTCATCACATTTTAAAAACATCAGGAAGCCATTGTAGACGCTTCTCCACAGGTGCAACCTCTTATGTAGTTGGAAGAGTGATAAAAGGATAGTTCAGAACGATCATGGTTGAAGGTATCAGTTTTAACTTAGAGACCTTTGTGCATATTCTCATGCACTTTAGACCATTTAGTTTCATATCTTTAATTAAAGATATCCTACACCTTCTTGAAAAACCAATCCCAAAACTACCTAGACCTGATGACCTGGATCTCCCTGAAGGAAAATTATCTTTCAAACCTCTTGTTATTACCATCATTGAGTTAGATGTTTTACCATCGGAAACACCAGTTGCTATAAACTTCTCTCTAACAAGAACATCTCAACAAGTTTCTACTATTGTTCTGGATGAAGTTAGTCACACATAGTAGTGGAGTCAGGAAGCCTTAGTTAAGGAGATTGAAGAAATTCATATTAAGGTGGATGATTTGAGTGACTCAGTTGGTGCTCTACATGAGGAAGTGGCATATCTACGAGTTTCTATTGAAGAAGACCTCAAGTTCATCCGAACTAACATACAAAGAATGTTTTCTGAAATCATGAAGCATTTACAATAAAGCTTTTTGATTAATAACAAATAGGGGGAGAAGAGGAGAAAAGCAAAAGTAGTAAAAAGATAGCAAATAGGGGATATCAGAAGAAAGCAAATAGGGGAGACCTGTAAGATGAAAGGAAGATAGCATTACAAGTTTTTTTGTTTTTTGTTTTTGTTTTGATTTCATATGTGTATTTTGTATATTCATGTGTATATCTTTTGTTGTCTTCTTATCCTTTGTTGTCTTCTTATTTGCTATATAAATAATATTTGCTAGTTCATTTTTATCTTTCAAAAATTAATGATTATTTGTCATCATCAAAAAGGGGGAGATTGTTAAGTCAAAATGACTTTATGTTTAATAATTTTGCTGATAATCAAATAATGATGATGTTTGAAATAAATGAACTATTATGATGAGTGTGTTAAGTGTGCAATGCCAAAACACACTAGAAGAAGTTCACTAAGAAGAAGTTTCGAAGATTAGAAGAAGTTCACTAAGAAGAAGTTTCAGAGACTAAGAAGAAGTTCCAAAGACTAAGAAGAAGTTCCGAAGACTAAGAAGAAGTTCCGAAGACTAAGAAGAAGTTTCAAAGACTAAGAAGGAGTTCACTAAGAAGAAGTTTCGGACACTAAGAAGAAGTTTACTACGAAGAAGTTTCGGAGACTAAGAAGAAGTTCACTAAGAGGAAGTTTTGAAGACCAAGAAGAAGTTCACTAAGAAGAAGTTCTGAAGACTAAGAAGAAGTTTCGGAGACTAAGAAGAAGTTTCGGAGACTAAGAAGAAGTTTACTAAAAAGAAGATTAGAAGACTAAGAAGAAGTTCCAAAACTAAGAAGAATCAGTTTGAGTTAGTTACAGAACTCAACTAAATAATGGTTTCTACAAGAAGCGAGAAGCAAGAAATAAGAAGCAAGAAACAGTTATCAAGATTCAAGAAGTGGTTGGAGACATAGGCTATAAATATTAGTCGTAGTCAAAGACTGAACAATCTTTATGCTTACAAGTTATTACTTACCAAAATTCAGTGCGATATACGAGAGCAAACATTATTGTAACAAAAGCCCACATTATCTTTCTAGTGAGAGAAAGAAAAGGTTGAGAGCCTAGAGAGGCTAAGATAGCTAAAAGAATACTCAGTGTAAGAGACCTAAAGAGGCTCTAGAAGGGAGGAAAGAATACTTGTAATTTTGACGAAGTATAGTGAAAACTTAGAAGGATTCTGAGGACTGGATGTAGCTCAAGGTTTGGGGTGAACTAGTATAAAAATCACATCGTCTATCTTATAACCCCTTTACTCTTAAATAATCTTGATCTTATACAAGTTTATAGAAGTTATTTGTGATTTAACTAAGTAACTAGTTGGTATATTTTTAATACTTGAAAAAGCTTCTTTTTCAAGAAATATCAAAGGTTTTGTGTATTCACGAAAAGATTACATAATTCAACCCCCTTTCTTATGTACTTCGTATATTGTACGTGAGTTCTATATTAACGTGTGATTTACTTCATTCCTTCTGTCTCATTTTTTTTACTAGCAAAAAAAATTATTTTTACATGATTGTGCACAATATATGTGGGATGAACCAATTTTGTACAAAAATTATGCTGATGGAATAATTAGGTGATGTGTTCCAGTTAATGAATTTCATATTGTTTTAAATCATTATAATAGTTCTTTATATACAGGACATTACGGGGCCAATAAGATAACCACAAGAGTGTTAGAGTGCAGATTGTTTTCGCCATCATGGTTTAAGGATGCACAAGACTTTGTGAAAAACTATGACAGATACCAGAGAGTCAAGAACATTTTGAAAAGAGATGAGATGCCACTGTCGGCAATCCTAGAAGTTGAAATCTTTGATGTTTGGGAGCTATCCTTGTTAGACCCCGATTTTTTTTAATGATGTCTTTAAGCGTGAATTGTGATAATTATGTGTTTATGGTTTAGTTTGATTAAATTGGGTGTGTTAGTGGTTAATTGGAGTATTATTTAGGTGAATTAAGGTTTAATTAAGGAATTAGGAGATTAATTTGTGTAAGGGCATTTTGGGAAGTTCACTTAAGTTGGAATGGATTAATGCTCATGAGGAGGGCTAAGTTGGTCTTTGACCGTCCCTTAGGTTTTAAAAGACCTAGATATAGAAATAGAAAATAAAAGAAAAGAGGAAAGAAAGAAAAAGAAGAGAAGAGGAGAGTCGTAGCCGTCGGTGGGGGAAGGAGAGGAAGAGAAAGATTTTGCGATTTTGTGAACTTTCAACGGATTTAGAGCTTCAATCGGTAATTTTAAGTCCTTTCTATCTTATTTCTGAATGGATTAAACATTAAGATAGCTTGGATTGAGAGAAATAGATGATTTAGGGTTTTTGGGTGAAAAGTTTGGAAAATCCTTGGGTTGATGATTTTAGGATGGATTGGAAGCCTAGAATGGGTTAGAACTGTAGTAGAAGTCTTGATCTATGCCTTAGGGGTGTTGCATTTGAGTTTGGAACGGATTGGAGTTGGAAAATATGAGATTTTTGGGTTCGGGAACGATTTCTCGATCCGCACGTCGCGACGTGCCCAAGAGCACGCCGCGGCTTGCGAATTTTGTGCACGCCGTGTGCACGTCGGGTGCACATCGCGGCGTGCCAGGGGAGCGTGCGTCACAGCGTACGCATACGTTCGCGTCGCGACGTGCTCGGGCGCTCGCGGCGAAGCGCCGCGGCGAACCCCTTTTTCCAACGATTTTATTCTTTGTTTTTTCGAAGCTTTTTGATTAATTTTCTTTGATTATTGTTTGATTTGAGACTTGGTTTACTC
>JANZLD010201841.1:0-18681 GCA_026413575.1 Erythroxylum carthagenense
AATTATATATTTCTAATCATATTATATTGCAGGGGTAATTTAGTCATTGACACTGTTTTTGTATTCTGTCAACTGCAACCAAACACAATTCTGTCTTCAAGACAGAAACAGTTTTATCTGTTTTGTCCATCACAACTAAACACTTCACAGTATCTAATTTTTGTTCTATTCTATCTCTAAATTTTTGTCTCGTTTGGCCTCTGCATATTAGAAACAGTAACCAAATGCAACAATGCAACGTAAGTCTTTAGTTCATCAATAACTTAGCCTTAGCTATGGTCCAAAACTCTACTCATCAATAACTTCCTCACTCTTTGGTCCACCATTTACCCTTTCTTAAATCTGACCACCGACCGCTCCTGGTGCAACTTCAAAATACTACCAGGAGGCAACGTCTCCCAAAACCCTTCCGGTTTCAAATTGCTTGGTTGACGGACGAGGATTTTGCTCATGTCATCGCCCACTCGTGGCATCCGGGGACCCAAGCAATTAGTAGTGCCCTATCCAAGCTTTCTAGCTCCTTACAGGAATGGAATGCTCACGCCTTTGGGAACATTTTTCATCGGAAGAAAAGGCTTCTAGCTCGCCTTCAGGGAATCCAAACCGCACTTGAATCCCCAGACTCGCAGTCCCTTCGCGATCTCGACGAGCATCTCCACACGGAGCTGGTTAGGGTTCTCTGTCAGGAAGAACTCTACTGGCATCAACACTCTCGAAGCCATTGGATCAGCCAGGGCGACCGTAATACGCAGTATTATCACAACCTTACCAAGAACAGGCTGCGTACTTCTCGGTCCTTCACTATACAGGATGCGCAGGGCCTTATGCACTCTGACACCACAAGCATTTTACGAATTGCTCGGACCTTCCTTACTCAGCTGTATAGCCAAGACAACCTGATCCCCGGAGGTTCTCACCCTCCTGCCAATTTCCCCATCTCTCAACCCAGGCCCTTTCCGACCTGCAGCTAATTCCCAGCCCGGAGGAAATCAAGTCTGCATTTTTTACTATCGGCCCTAACAAAGCGCCTGGAGTTGACGGCTTTACGGCCTTCTTTTATCAATCTCAGTGGGACACGGTCGATTCGTCCCTAGTTTCGTTCATTCGTCAAATTTTTCGACATGAAGTCTGGGACACGGAACTCATTCGTACCATCATGGTTCTCATTCCTAAATCCCCCAAGCCCACGTCCATCGCGCAATTCCGGCCCATCGCGCTTTGTACTGTGGTGTATAAGGCCATTACAAAACTCATCGTGTCCCGTTTAAAATCGCATCTAGGCACCCTGGTCGCACCGACTCAATGTAGCTTTGTCCCAGGGCATCAAATCACGGACAATATCATCATCGTTCAAGAAGTGCTCCACTTTATGAAACGCAAATCGGGAAAAACGGGATTCATTGCTGTTAAGGTGGATTTAGAAAAGGCTTATGATCGTCTCTCCTGGGACTTTATTCTTGACACCCTCTTTCAGATTGAGATTCCGGACTTGCTGATAAACTTAATCATGAAATGCCTCTCTTCGGTTGCTATGCAAGTGACCTGGCATGGGGAACTTAGCGATTGTTTTTATCCCACTCAAGGAATTCGTCAGGGTGACCCACTATCTCCTTATCTCTTCGTCCTCTGCTTGGAACATCTCGGTCACCTCATTACCGAGTCTGTAGCCACAGGGAGTTGGAAACCGATCCGATTAAGCCGGGGTGACCCTTCCCTTTCTCACTTATTCTTTGTCGATGACCTTATCCTCTTTGCTGAAGCTTCCCTGGACTAAATCCAGACTGTACGGGACACACTTGACATCTTCTGTACTTCTTCTGGTCAACGGGTCAGTCAGGCTAAGTCCCATTGCTTTTTTTCGCGCAATATTCCGTTTCCCCTGGCTCATTCCCTCAGTGAGACACTTGGCTTCAAATTGACGAACAATCTCGAGCGATACCTAGGCGTGCCTCTCTTACATGATCGGGTGACCAAAAAAACCTATCAACACATTATGGACATGGTCCAACACCGCCTCTCGGGCTGGGCTTCTAACCTTTTATCACTTGCTGGTCGTATCACTCTGATTCATTCCATCATGGCTGCGATTCCCATTTACACGATGCAGATGGTTCGCCTATCGCGGCACCTTTGTGATGAGCTTGAACGAATCATGCGCCGCTTCTTGTGGGGCACGACCCCAGACACGCAGAAGATTCATTTGCTTAATTGGGACATCGTATGCTTGCCCAAGGAGTTGGGGGTCTAGGTCTTCGTAAAATTAGGGAAACCAATGACGCCCTACTCACCAAACTCGGCTGGACTTTGATGTCTAAGTCGGACGCTTTGTGGGTCCGTGTGCTTTCTGCTAAGTATAAATTTAATGCTAACAATTTGCCCGTTTCCCTTGATGTTTCAGGTGGCTCCGTGGTCTGGCGCAGTATCAAATCCATTTGGCACCACGTACTCCAGGGACTACATTGGCAGATTGGCGATGGGTCCATAATGAGATTCTGGCTCGATCCATGGGTTGAGGATTGGGGTCCTCTTTTGTATCATATTGTGGCACCGATTTCTCCCGACATGTTGGAGCATAGCGTGGCTCACTTCACCGACGTTACTGGAAACTGGAATTGGGCCATTATTCATCACTTTCTTCCTCATACGATTTGTTTGGCTATTGCAGGTATCTATCCCCCTTCGACATCCTTCGGGCCGGACAAGCTTACTTGGGGCCGCACGGAACATGGCAACTTCACGACATCCTCGACGTACTCCATGATAGTGCACCGCGCTGACACCGGGAACCATGATGACTGGAGGACTATTTGGAGATGGCAGGGCCCCCAACGAATCCGTGCTTTTCTTTAGCTCCTCTTGCATGATAAGCTACTCACTAACCAACAACGTGTACATCGGCGACTCACGACGGATGCGACCTGCTCCCACTGCCACCGCGAGGAATCCTCTCTCCATGTGGTCTGGGACTGCCCTCAAACCCGCACTCTATGGGCACGGTTCCCATCGCAGGTTATCACCACCGAGTACCTTACTATGGCTCATCAAGAACCTCCGAACCCACAGGACGGTAGGGGGTTTGACTGGGCCATTCTCTTTGGGACGGCATGTTGGTTTCTCTGGTCCTGGAGAAACAAGGCCCTTTTTGACAATCTATTCTCCTAGCCGCTTTCTCCGGAACAGCAGGTGCTGACCTACGTTTCCCACATCCATCTGGCTACAGGCTGGCAGCAACGGGCACAATTGAGCCCGGTCCTGCGCCAGCCTCTCTTGGCAGGTTGGAGCCCACCTACCCAAGGCTAGGTAAAGCTCAACATAGATGGCGCTTCTAACGGCTACACTAATTCTGCTTTAGTCGGTGGCCTGCTACGAGACCACTCAGGCGCTTGGTTGGGAGACTTCGTCCAGAACGTTGGCAGGTGTTCCCCGTTAATGGCTGAATATTGGAGGGTTCTGTCGGGTCTCAAGTTAGCATGGACTTTAGGGTACCGCCATATCATCTTAGAGGTGGATTCGCGTACTGTGCACAACATGCTCTCTTCTTCTATGGTGCGGGCCGCCTCCCCCCACCCTTTAGTGTTGAGCATCCATGCCCTTCTCTCCCGTAACTGGGTTGTAATTGTTCACCATGAGTACCGGGAGGGCAATCGTTGTGCGGACTGGCTTGCCCATTCAGCCTCCTAGTGTTCCTTCGGGATCACCCATCTCGAGCATCTTCCCAGCGGATGCATACCTATTCTCTTAGAGGATGCGTCGGGTATCTATCACTCGAGATTTACCATGTAATTTTGTTGTTTTCCCTCTACCAAAAAAAAAACTTGCACCATACTTATCTACTTGTTAAGTCACCTTTGAACTCTCACATATTTCTTTCATGCATGTGATCTAGCCAACCTTTTATTTGATATCCATCTCAATTCTTCTTTTGATGTCAACTCTTAATCTAGCGTCTTGTTGAAGATTTCTACCAACGTGCATAGACGTATGTTAATACTTGACGTTGTCCCTTTTCATCTTGTCTTCTCACAAGTTCGTGTCTTGTTTCGTTGTTCAGCGTGTCGAATTCTAATCAGGCTCTCTAATATCCGTACAATCCTGCTCTCTCGGAGCTTACTAGTCAGCAACCACCCAGCAACATGGAGAGAAGCAGCAAACCGAAAATGGAGAGCACCAACGAAAAGAAGCAACACGGAACACCCTGAATGGAGAGGATCAGTGTTGAGAGTTTATTCCTTTAGTATTTGTGTATTGTTGATATGTAATTAGTGAGTATTATACTTAGTTTTTAGTCCTTGTATCTAGATAGGTTGAGTAGCTGTACAGTGATGTATATATACGGTCATAATGTAAATGGTTCTTTAACTTGCAATAAACAATCATTTTTACTCATTCTTTATTTCATTCCTCTTCTTTAACATGGTATCAGAGACACAATCGGAGATTTTTCGATCTTGATCCTTTTCTCATCATTTCTTTGATTTTTGATTTCTTTCTTCCATTCATTTTTCACGATCCTTGATTTCATCATCTTCAGTTCTTTATTTTGATTTCTTTGTTCCATTCATTCCTTCCAGATCCCTAATTTCGTTATCAAATCCTTAATTTTTTCATGGCTCTCACTGATTCCGTTTCTTCTGCTTCTTTAACCGCCATTGATTTTCACAGTCCTCTTTACCTTCATCCGTCTGATCTTCCAGGTATTGTTCTCGTTTCACATCAGCTCACCGGAACTGACAACTACTGCATCTGGAGTCGTTCCATGAAGATTGCTCTTCTCGCCAAGAATAAACTAGGTTTCATTGATGGATCTTGCTCCCGCGATTCTCTTCCTCCTGATCTTCATACTCAATGGGATCGCTGCAATGCTCTTATCCTTTCTTGGATTCTCAATACTGTTTCGAAGGAGCTATCAGCTGGTATTGTTTTTGCTTCGAATGCTACTTTAGTTTGGTAGGATCTTAAAGAGCGATATGATAAGGTTGATGGTTCCAGAATATACTATCTCCACCGTGCGATTGCCTCTCATACTCAAGGTACCTCCTCTGTTGCTTCCTATTTCACAAAACTGCGTTTACTCTGGGATGAATATGATGTGCTTGTTCCTGCTTCTACTTGCGGTTGTGATCTCACTCAGAAGCATGCTCAACTATCTCAGCAGCGTCTATTTCAATTTCTTATGGGCCTAAATGAAACTTATGCTAATGTCCATAGCCAAGTTCTGTTGATGCAGCCTCTTCCTTTAGTTAATCAGGCTTATGCCATGGTTGTTCGTGATGAACATCAACGAGAGATTGCAGCTCCTCCGTTTTCTGAGCCTACTGTTCTTCTTACTCACCGTTCTTCTACTTTCAAGAAGAAATTTAATGGCAAGTGTGATCATTGCCATATTGAAGGCCATAAGAAGGAAAATTGCTATCGACTAAATGGTTTTCCAACTGATTTCAAGTTCACCAAGAAGAAGCCTCCTTCTGCAAACAATGTTATCACTGCCGATGATTCCTCTCATGATTCTGATGATGCTCCCATTTCACAGGGACCAACCTTCACTCCAGAACAATATCAACAAATTCTTAATCTTCTCAATAAGGAATCATCAGTGCAAGCAGTAGCTCACATGGTAGGTAACTCTCTTGGTTCAGATCCAGTTACCTGGATTCTTGACACTGGAGCTTCTAACCATATGACTTTTGCTTTTGATTCTCTGGATTCACCTGTTGCTTGTACTTCTAATTGTTATGTGAAATTGCCTACTGGTAAAACTGCTTCCATCACTCATATTGGGTCTCATTCTTTATCTCCAAGTCATAGGTTGAATAATGTTTTATATATTCCTTCTTTCAATTTCAATCTTATCTCCATTTCCAAACTAACTAAAGATCTCAATTGCTTTGTTTCCTTTTATCCTTCCTTTTGTATTCTACAAGACCTTTGCAGTGGAAGGATGATGGGGATTGGTAAAGAAAAGGATGGTCTCTATCTGCTTCTTCATCAACCAGTGTCATCAGTTTCACAATCCAATGTAAATCTTTCTTTTTTTCATCAGTCCCCTGTTACTTCTTTATCTGTGTCTAAGCATGTTGATTACTCTTTGTGGCATGCTAGACTTGGTCATACATCAATTTCAAAGATGAATAAGATTCCCTTTCTACATTCTGTTTCTTCTTCAACTCATAATGTTTCTCAATGTACTGTTTGCCCACTTGCTAAGCAGTCTCGATTACCTTTTTCCTCTAGTGAATCTAGAGCTGACCTTCCATTTTCTTTAATTCATATTGATCTTTGGGGTCCATATAGATTTTCTACTCACAGTGGTCATAGATATTTTTTAACCATTATTGATGATCAAACTTGGATGACTTGGATTTTTTTTGCTTAAACTCAAGAGTGATGCCTTTCTTGTTTTAAAAGATTTCATTGCCCATGTCAAAACTCAATTTTCTGCAATTATCAAAATTATCAGAAGTGACAATGGCAGTGAATTTTTCACAAAAGAGGGCACTTTTTTTTTTTTTTTATCTCCCTTGGCATCATTCACCAATCATCTTGTGTTCATACACCACAGCAAAATGGTGCGGCAGAATGAAAACATAGACACCTCCTTGATATAGCTAGAGCCCTTAAATTTCATTCCAATATACCAGTCAAATTTTGGGGGGAATGTGTTCTCACTGCTTGTTATTTGATAAATCGATTACCATCACCAGTTTTAGGATGGAAATCACCTTATGAACTTCTCTATCATAAGCCTCCCTCATTATCTCATCTAAAAGTTTTTGGCTGTCTTTGCTTTGCTACAGTCACCAACTATCATGATAAGTTTTCTCCAAAAGCCACTCCCTCTATCTTTCTTGATTATTCTTCAGTTCAAAAAGGGTAGATTCTTTTCAATCCTATTTCTCAACAATTTTTTGTCAGTAGAGATGTCATTTTTCATGCAAATGTTTTCCCTTTTAAGACTCCTCCTCCAGATCAGCCTATGTTTCCACTAGATATTCATGCATTTGGTACCCTTGATGATACTGATTTTCTCCTTTCATCACAGCCACCAACATCTTTTTTACCTACATCATCAGATTCATGTTTTCATCCTGTTAATCCTTCTTCTTTATTATCCTCATCTTCACCACAATCACCTTTATCCAACCTACATTCTTCCTTTTCCTCTACTCCACCTGTTACTTCTTCACCACTACGGTCTCCTCCTGCCAATACACAACTTCAAATCCGAAAGAGTCTAAGGGCTCATAGGCCACCAGCTTGGATGTCAGATTATATTTGTTCAGCTCAATCCTCTTCATCATCTTCCTCTGCACCTCAAGGTCAGTATTCTCTTTCCAACTTTATAACATACACTCATCTTCCTCCACCAACACAATGCTTTGCTGCCTCTATCTCCCATATACCTGAACCCCAATCTTACCAAGAGGCAATTAAACATGATTGTTGGAAAGTGGCAATGCAACAGGAAATCCAGGCGTTAGAAGCAAATGCCACATGGAAGGTTGTTTCATTACCTGAAGGTAAAATTCCCATTGGCTGCAAATGAGTTTTTAGGGTGAAGTACCACTCTGATGGCACGGTTGAACGTTACAAAGCTCGATTGGTGGCTAAGGGCTACAGTCAAAAACCGGGAATTGATTTTCAAGACACTTTTTCCCCGGTGGCTAAACAAGTTACTGTTCGACTGGTCATTGCTCTTGCTACTCTCAATGATTGGCCTCTTATTCAGCTGGATGTTTACAATGCTTTTCTCCAAGGGGATCTTCATGAAGAGGTTTACATGACTCTACCTCAAGGATTTGGCACTCAAGGGGGCAATCAAGTATGTAGACTGCTCAAATCCTTATATGGCTTGAAGCAAGCCTCTAGACAGTGGAACTTGAAACTTAGTGAGGCTCTTATCAACACTGGTTACACACAGAGCAAGCATGATTACTCCATGTTCACCAAGACTGATGGTAGTAAGATAGTAATTATGCTCATTTATGTTGATGATCTTTTGATTACTGGGAATGACAGGTACTTGATTGAAGATCTTCAAGACATTCTGCATAAGCATTTCAAGATGAAAAATCTTGGAACTCTCAAGTACTTCCTTGGTATTGAAGTTGCAAGATCCTCACAAGGAATAGTGCTGAATCAACGAAAATATGCCTTGGAGCTTATAGAAGATACTGGATTGGGAAATGCTAAACCAGCAAACACTCCACTTGAGCAAAATTTGAAGATGACTAGTGCAAATTATGATGAGGTCTTCCAATTGCAACATACTGACAATGAATTAGAGGATCCCAGTGTCTATCAGAGGCTGATTGGAAGGCTTTTGTATTTAACAAATACAAGACCGGATATTGCATTTGGGGTTCAACATCTTAGTCAATTCATGCAAAGACCAAAAAAGTCACACTATGAGGCAGCTTTGAGAATCATCAGATACATTAAAAAGAATCCACGGCAAGGCATTCTTTTAGCTGCAGATGGAAAACCAGAAATATCAGCCTTTTGTGATTCAGATTGGGCGTCTTGTGCAATGACAAGGAAATCCGTTACTGGTTATTACATTAAGCTAGGTAATTCCCTGATATCATGGAAGTCTAAAAAACAAAACATAGTATCTAGATCTTCAGCAGAAGCTGAATACAGAAGTATGGCAATGACAGTGGCAGAGCTTATGTGGATTAAAGGTATACTTTCTGAATTGGGAGTACTTATAAAAGAGCCTATGGTTCTACACTATGACAGCAAAGCTGCAATACAAATTGCCTCCAATCCAGTCTATCATGAGAGAACCAAACACATTGAAATTGACTGCTATTTCATCAGAGAAAAAATACAGATGGGGCACATTCAAACTAAGCACATATCTACAAATGAGCAGATGACAGAGTTGCTTACAAAGAGGTTAAGTATTGCTCAGCACAAATATTTAGTTAACAAGTTGGGAGTAAAAGATATCTTTTACCCTCCAACTTGAGGGAGCATGTTGAGAGTTTATTCCTTTAGTATTTGTGTATTGCTGATATGTAATTAGTGAGTATTATACTTAGTTTTTAGTCGTTGTATCTAGATAGGTTGAGTAGCTGTACAGTGACGTATATATACGGTCATAATGTAAATGGTTCTTTAACTTGCAATAAACAATCATTTTTACTCATTCTTTATTTCATTCCTCTTCTTTAACATCAGCGACGGAGTCCCAAATTAAGTTTTGGGGATAACTAGAAATTGGTACTTAGTCGTAAAATATTTGCTATATTTCTTTATTAATTTTTAATCAAAACATAAAACAATGATTGACTTGATTGGCAGTTAGGGTTTTGACAAGCAGCTGTAGGAGCATAGAGGTGGAGGACTTGAGGCCTAAGGGGTTTAGTGCTGTTCTTTGTCCTGTCGTTAGTAGTAGAAGAGAGAGAAACAGCCAAGAGAAGAGATGGAGAGTGAGGACGAAGGGCTAGTGAGAACAGTGGAGATTCCAGGAAGAGGAAGGGGTGTGGTATCTTGTAAGCCCCTCAGAGCAGGCCAAATCGTCCTTAGAGACTCTCCAATCCTCCTCTACTCTGCTTCACCGTTGACAACCCAACAACATTCATCCTACAACTACTGCAACAACTGCTTTAGAAATTTACAACAACAACAACAAATTACCATGTTGTCATGTCCAAATTGCTCCAATCATCGTTTCTGCGGCTCGGCTTGTTTATCTGCAGCCACTTCCTCTTCCCACTCTCCCTGGGCCTGCCAATCTCTTTCCCGCCTCCGCGATTTCCCATCCGTGCATAATCAACCCCTGGAGCGCCACCTTCAACTCCGCTTTCTCGTCGCCGCTTATAATCTTGCATTTTTCAACCCATCCCATTTCCAATCCTTATTGTCTGTCCAACCCCATTCCAATCGTCCTGATAATGTTGATGAGGAGACCCAATTCCTTCATTCCGTTATCTCCACTTTATGCTCTCCTTCATCTAACACTTCCTTTTTCGACTTGCAACTTACGTCCACTCTATTGGCTAAAGACAAGCTCAACTCTTTTGCCTTAATGGAGCCTTTTAGTGTCGACGGGCAGAGATCTGTTAGGGCCTACGGTGTTTACCCCATTGCGTCTCTCTTCAACCACGATTGCCTTCCTAATGCTTGTAGGTTTGACTATGTGGATTCGACTGTTGATGCCAATAATACTGACATCATTGTTCGAATGATTCACGATGTCCCTCAAGGGAGGGAGATCTGCTTGAGCTATTTTCCTGTCAATTGGGATTATCCCACCAGGCAGAAAAGGTTGCTGGAGGACTACGGGTTTTATTGTCAATGTGATCGGTGTAAAGTCGAAGCTAATTGGTCCGATAATGATGATGACAAAGATGACATTGTTGTTGATGAGAATGAGGTGATGGACGACGATGAAGATGAGGAGCAAGTGGATGATGACGTGATGGAGGCAACCGAGGAGGATGTTGACTCCAACTTTCCTCATGCCTATTTCTTTGTGAGATACATGTGTGACCGTGAAAATTGTGGGGGCACTCTAGCTCCTTTACCTCCATCCGACCCTAGACCATCTAGTCTTTTGGAGTGTAATGTCTGTGGTAACATCAAGAAAGATGAAATCGTTGATGCTGATGTTGGGGGCGCTTCATAGACTCTGTGAGTGCTTTTATTCACGCTTCATTGCTCACTAGTTTGTTAGTTTTACCTTTGTTAGAGACTTTTAGATTGTTCTTGAGCGAGATGCAACTATGATAATGGGTCAGTCACTTATATGAACTGATTCTCTAATAATTCTGTTTGGTATATGTCCCTTTTGCAATTGATCATAATATCAGTCCAGGAATATTGTTTGGTGGTGATGGTAATGAGGACAAATTCGTACAATAAGGGGAATACATTTCATGTGGTTGGGATATATAAAATGCGTAGCTTTTCTTCCGTCCATTGCTCCCCTCCTAGATTGTGCAAATTGTTATACCACCAACGATGAACTAAGGTTTCTTTAAGTGAAAAGCACGTCCTCAGCATTTCAAAGCATCAAAAAGAAAGGGAAAGCAAGTACTTTTGTTTGTATTTCTTGACCTTTTCCCTTTCTTTACCTTGCCCTTGCTTCTGATAAAAGCTACCTGTAAGAATTTTGTTCACTACCTTCCAGATAGCCTTAGCACTACCTTTAGTGGCCTTAGCACCACCTTTAGTGGCAGATAAATGGGTCGTTGGTGGACCCTCCGAAGCTACGACAACACTTGTATTCTACAGTATAGGATTATGGCTTCGTCTGCATTCTTGCTCCATTCCCATGCCACATTGAATCTAGCTTGTGATTGGGATAAAAGTATTGATAATATGTTCACATCATGATTATTCATGTAAATGTATATTAAATGGGGCGACGTTTTCTTTTTACATTCGGTACTCCCTGTACTGGTCAATTCTATTTGGATTCTCAGTTATTTAGCAACAAGTTAATTTTCTCAAGTCCCTAGCAAAATTCACATTTTGGAATTGAGTTCTAATAATTCATTACGGCCCAAGCACAAAGGTCATAAACTCGGGTTTTTAACTTCCTCACCTGTTTCAAATATGAACAAAGAAAAATAAAAGCTTTTATGTGGAGCATTTCTTAGCATATTTATATGTAACACAACTTTAATTATGCAAGAAAGAACTGAATGTACTATCTTTATGATTGCAACCTCTTCTAACGATGTTTTGCAGTTATCTCATGTAGTGCTCTGCCTGGATTGGCATGTACAGTGTTGGACTGGTTCAATTGTTTTAAAGAAGCGATATCGATCCAGGATATTTTTCCTTCAAGTACTAACGAGAGTAATACACAACCTCTTTGTCGTCTCAGCTGTCTTATTTTAACAAATGGATGCAGACATGTATGGATGTATACATAAATCTTCAACGTATCTTTCTTGAAAAAATCTGCGGGCACGTCTTGGGTCCAAGTCTTTGCTTTTGTCTTAAGCTGACAATTTCAGTACAGATTCCACGCTTCCAAAATGTTGTAGTGAGGAATTGAAAGTGGCGTACCAGATCAGATGGGTGGTTTTATGTCTCATTAAATGATACTAATGGGTTATTGTTGCAGGTTCTGCGGGATGGTAATTCTTTATTGTGATTGTCCCGCAGAGTAAAGAGGAAAATATCAGCCGTGTTGGGGCAGGGATGCATTAAATTTTTTGACTTTTATGCCATACAGCTGTCCTTCATGCAGTGAGTCAGTGACCCAATTAAAACATTTCAAAAGGAGGATTTGATGTTGGCCAGGATCTTATGGTCGCAGAAATTGGGGAGGCAAGACAAGACTGTTTAAGTCCTGAATTGGTGACCAAAAGAAAGAAAAGAGGAAATTTTGATGAAAGCGTGAAACACAGAAAGTTGTGCTTCATCAGCTCAGCATAGATACTTTGCCCACTTTGCAACTACTTTCTGTTGATTGATGCATCTCTCTTCACATGTATCTGCTGTTATTATTACGGCGGACGGAGGAATCGACAAGCCCTGTTTTTTATAATCTACATTTACCTTTGCCGACGAGGAAACCCACTCAAAGTGTGGGAGGGAATCCGTTTCGTGGAAAGGTACGGTGTGAAATGTCACAGTCGCGTACAACTGTGGGTTCAGTCTTGGCCACTTTTAGGAGGGAACGTTTATATATGTGTGTATTGATGTACTGTATCACTTTACTTGGTGAGATAACGGTGAATGAAACATGACTCATACATGTCAAAGCTGGTATCTGCCAAAGGTAAAGTTTTCTATTTCAGTCTTAGGATTCTAATGACTTGGACTAATCTAATTGGAGTTGCGTAAATTAAAGAGAACATGCACTCACGAGGGTCAATTTTAAAAGTGAATAATCATGCTTAATTGGGTTAAGTTTGAATTATAAAAAGTTCATTACCTCAAATTTGATTTAATTGAGTTATACACTTATAATTATAAAAAGCTAATTAAATTAAAATGAGATTAAAAAATTGAATTTAATTTTGTTTTTCTAAGTATCGGATCCAAATCTTAAAAAGGTCATAGATTTAGTCCTACTTGATGTCAACCTGAGGAGAATATATGACATTTTTTTTTTATAGATTCTCTTAGAGATGGATTATTAAAATAGTCAACCAGTTAGGTTGGTTTAGTCGTAAAATTTTTGAATTGTTTAATTTTTTTATCCAATTTATTTTAATAATTTTTTGTTAAAATTTATCCATTTATTAGTTAATCCATTAATTTTATTAATTAATAAGTCATATTAATTAATTAATTTTTTTAATAATATAATTTTTAATTAAACTCAAATTTGTTAGATAAATAAGAAAATTTTCTTTTTATTGTATTTTAAATTTTTAATTTTATTTGATCTCTATAATAATTGAATTATTAAAATTTTAAATCTTTTATTTTATCAATCTGATGATTAAAAAAAGTTGATATAGTACATTCTTTATGAGGCTCGTACACTCTATCTTGTTCAAACTATTTAGATATAAAATGATATCATTTTGAGACAAAAATAAGATTGTAATAAGATATTTGAAGCATTTTTATATAAAATGAAAAATTAGATTGTAAGAGGATATTTGAGAAAGAGAATATAAATAAGATTGTGTATTATCAAATCTCTCAAAATCTAGCTTTGTTATAAAATTTCAGATTGAACGTGGAAGATGATATAAATCCCTTGTACAAGAGCGAGCGAGACGTGCATAGCACTGGACTTTAACACTTAGTTTAATCGATCCCTTAGTTCTCTACTGGGTTCCCCAACCCTATGACTTCAACTTAGCCCGTGTCCGATGTACAACGAAACAAAAGTAAACGAACAATGTCAATAGACTTGGACGTCTCTAGTCCTGAGGATGTCAAAAAGTAGCACAATCCCTGTAAATCTTAAATTATGTATATGAATACTTGCCGCCGACACCTGTCAGGAGAGTAAAAGCGTTCGATACGGGCTAGAGTCCAAAAATGAAAAGGTAGAAAGGTGATATTTCAATCGGAAGCGGATACGGCAGCACAACTGATACAATGCCATGCGTTACTCTCCCCCGACTTTATTCCCTTATCTTATCACCGCTTCTTTTCTCTTTTTTTCCGTGGCTCCTCTCCTCTCCTCTCCTCTCCTCTTTTGTTAAGTGTATAGGAGTATAAGGACACACATTTATTCTTTTTACCTAGAAATATAGAATATAATACAGTCATTGCGAGTACACAAGTTATAAAAGCAGAGGCTGAAGATGAAAGATGAGAAGGAGATAATATAGATGCACTTGTGGATGCTTTTCTCTTGTGACTACAGATACAGATAAAGGGTGCATTTCACTGAGAAATCCAGGATTAGCAACAAACAACCATCTTCATATCAGGTTTTTTTTTTTGGTTATATCTTCTCCTGGTAGGTATGAGTAAGGAAGGGCCAAAGGCAACGGACTATGAGCCTGTTAAAAGCTACGATGAAGAAGCAGAAAGTGAGAGGACATCTTTGAGAAAAGTAGGTGAATCCCGTCGTCGTGAAGAAGAAGATGTTGAATTGGCTCTTTCTTTCTCCGACTCCGGGTACAATGCCAATCTCGATCGAAGCCGCAAACTTCCTGTTATGAAAGAAACTAAATTCTTAAACCATTCTTCTCCACATTCAAACCACCACCAACATCAACCACACCAGACCGGCCGTCTAGTTTCGCTCGATGTTTTTCGAGGACTCGCTGTTGCGGTAACTGGATTTTCTTGTCTTTACTGTGTCCTTTCCTTCCATTTTTTTGTGTTTTTTTTTTCATTGTTTTCTGCAGATCTCGTACATCCTGTTATGGGGGATCTGTTTGTTTTTAACATGATTGATTTACTCCGATGAGTAAAAATTTCTCTTACCAACTTTGTAGTAATTCGTAAATCTCAGAGAACAAAACAAAAATTGTTTTTTGTCCATGACCCAGTTTTTGATTTTTTCTTCTTTGTTTTTGATTCCCCACTTGTTAAATGGATTAAGCAGAACTCCAGAAAGACTTTCCTTTTAATACGATATCTATATTCACTCTTTTTTCCATGGATGTCTCTGTAACAAATTTTCAAGTCTGTATACCATTCCATTTTTGTGTTTTGCCTATGGTTATTCCCATATCCGTCTGGTTTTCTAAATTAGTTCCAGATTTTGTTGATCCCAAAATGGTGGGAAGTTTACATGTGCATTTATTCGCTTCTCCAACATGTTCGGAAAATCTTAGCCCATGTTAAGTTCCACTGAATGTGTTCAAACCATATCATATATTGCACCTTAATCTAATTAAAACTTCCTACATAGTCAAACGACAGACAACATCAATGAACAGGGACTGAAATCAATTTTACTTCTTTCCTTTAGCCACGACTCCTGTTGTGATGGCGACATATGTTTTCAGTTTCAGGATTAGAAACAAAAATTAGAAAGTCTAATTTTTGGATTGAAATATCTAAAATGATCGTCTTACTTGCTGATATCAAACATTAAAATGCAGCTTATGATTCTTGTGGATGATGCTGGTGGATTGCTGCCAATGATTAATCACTCACCTTGGAATGGCCTAACGCTCGCAGATGTTGTGATGCCATTTTTCCTCTTCATTGTTGGAGTTTCCCTTGCACTCACCTACAAGGTACTCTTTTTTATGCTTTTATCATATAGACATTACACACAACAACACTAAAAGTTCCTACACAATCACATTCCTACGTTTCTTATACAGTTATTCTTTTTATTGTTCTTACACACAGAAATTGTCTTGCAAAGCCGTTGCCACTAGAAAAGCAATGATGCGAGCACTCAAACTACTGTTTTTAGGACTTTTTCTCCAAGGTGATTCTCTTTAACAGCTACATTCTAGAGCACTCGCTTAATTTCTTTGTTATTGTTTCCATTTTCGTGAGAACCAAGGAGGGCAGTGTTACCAGAGTTTCATATTAGATATTCAACAGTTGCTACTTTCAATTCTGTCCAGGGGGTTTTTTGCACGGCCTCAGTGATTTAACTTATGGAGTTGACATTGAACGAATAAGGTGGACGGGTATATTGCAGGTATGCCAACTTATCTGTACTAACCCTTCCTTTTCATTATAGTCTGATCAGTGTAGGCTTGTAAAGTCTAGCAAATTGAAATCATTTGATGCTATTGAGGGAATTGATTGTACCTAAATCAACTTTTTGGCCATATCAAGTCTGCATTATTGCTATAGCTAAATTCTGTACAAACTTCAGGCTATGCATATCCTCAAAGTAGTATAATTAATGCCTCTTTTTTCTCTCAGAGAATAGCAATAGCGTATTTAGTAGCAGCAGCATGTGAGATTTGGCTGAAGGGGGATGATTCGGATACTTCAGCTACATCTGCACTGAAGAAATATAGACTCCAATGGTAACCACTTTGATTCAGCCCACGATTATTCTAATTGATGCCACGGCAAGGCCTATGGCTCACGGACGGGGTTATCTCATAAAAAGATTTGACTTGCCATATAACTGTTGTAAAATTACTGGTTGTGCTTCAAACTTGAAATTTGGCATCTGCTGTAATTAAGATTATTTGTGAAATTAAGTTATCCATATTATGGTAATTGGCATACTCTTTCTCAGGATCATGGCTTTGGTGCTAGTTTTTCTATATCTTGCCTTGCTGTATGGCCTGTATGTTCCTGATTGGGAGTTTCAGCTTCCATTTGGAGAGTCTTCCTCTGCTCCCAAGATACTTTCAGTGAGCCCCATTTCATTTCTTTACTACCTCAATAACTTAGAAGCTTGACTATTTCCAAGTCAAAAATGTTTTTTATCTGCACTTACTGCTTGCCTTTTGAGTGGCTTGAAATAATCGTTTATAAATGTTCACTAAAGGTGAAATGTGAAGTGAGGGGTGACACCAGTCCAGCTTGTAATGCTGTTGGAATGATTGATCGTGTGTTACTGGGAACTCAACATCTATACAAAAAGCCAGTTTATGCGCGAACAAAGGTTGTTAATATGAGCTCTTTAATTACTTGTCGTAGTTCTAGTTCCCTAATTTCTTCTAGTCATTGAGCAAGTTATCTAGTATTGATGTAATTTGCATCTCACTGAACAGGAATGCAGTCTAAATTCTCCAGATTATGGCCCATTGCCCCTTAATGCTCCTTCATGGTGTGAAGCCCCTTTTGATCCTGAAGGACTCCTGAGGTTGGCTTGAAACTTTGTTGTACAGTAATACCTCCCGGCATTAATAATGAATGCTATAATCTTTTCTTTATCAGCAAAGTACCAGCTGATAAACATGGGAAGATAGCAAGTAAAACTTGGTTTCTGACTTGGAAGTTAGATCTTCTTCTCTTGTTAAGGTTTCTTGGTAATCCCTGTGTCTGTGCTTGTAGTTCAGTAATGGCAATTGTAACGTGTTTGGTTGGTTTGCACTACGGGCATGTTGTCCTTCATTTCAAGGTGAAAGATTTTTTAAGTCTCATATTTTATCCAATTGTCTTCATCCATTCTCTTCAAAGTTCTATTTACGCTACTGTCTGCAATTATTCAGGGTCATAACGATAGAATACGTCACTGGATGATCCCATCAATATTTCTCATCCTTTTTGGGCTGATCTTGGACTTATTTGGTAAGTAATTATTTAAGCTGCTTCTTCTCTTATATTTATCTTCTATTGTATCTGGCTTCATCCTATGAGAAGTGCAATCTTTCTTGTTTTAGGGATGCACATCAACAAGGCTCTTTACACATTCAGTTACATGTGTGTCACTGCTGGAGTTGCTGGCATTCTATTTGTAGGAATCTACGTGCTGGTTGGAAAATTTCTTATGTTATACATACTAAGAGCTTATGATACGAGTAATTCATTAAAACTAACAATACTGTTTTCTTGCACAGGTTGATATGTATGGATATAGGCGAATTACCTTGGTATTGGAATGGATGGGGATGCATGCATTGATGCTATATGTGCTTGCAGCTTGCAATATCTTGCCAGTAGTCCTCCAAGGTTTCTATTGGAAACAGCCTGGAAACAACATTGTACTATTCCTTCTCTGGTTATTTTTGTGTTGTTCACTTCCTGTACATTAATTCTTTTCACTTGTTTCAAATGTCATTAACTTCCTGCCCTTGCAGCTTGGGTTAATAGGAATTGGAAGATGAGCAACAGCAGCAGACAGGGAAAGAAGCAACTTCTAACTCGTTATTGTCCTCACCACCTGAAGACAACTCAACTTATTTTGTTGCATTTAGTTGGAGCATATGAAGAACTTTGGTTCAGAGTGCTTTACAAGATGGGAGCAATAAGATCCTTTATTGCTTACTGTTTCCTCAGTAAATGAAATATGACATTTCCTTCTGCAGATCAGTTACATGAGTAGCGATTAAACTTGTTAACAAATTTGGGAAAAATGTATGACCTCAGTGGATTCCTCTTTCATAGTAAAGATTTTGACTCAGAGCTCATTTACAAATACATCAAACATGAAACGAGTTCTGATCTCTTCCAATTCTTCATTGGAGACAATGTTGTGATACAAATATGTGCAGAAATAAAGTTTGATGAAGAGGCCCCTTCTTATGGGCTTAACATGTTTATTAGGTGATGGTAATATGGATCTTGTTGTCAATTATGTATGCAAATGTTTATTCGGTGATGGTAATATGGATCTTATTGTCAATCATGTATGCAGCTTCATGTCAAACGGTG
>JANZLD010205114.1:0-18631 GCA_026413575.1 Erythroxylum carthagenense
GGAAGATGGAAGCATATGTATCCCATTTGTTCCTACTAAAGAACAAAGAGCAGATGTCTTCACAAAGGGGCTATTCAAACAATCATTTGAAGAACAAATTAGCAAGTTGGGCATGATAGACATCTTTGCACCAACTTGAGAGGGAGTGTAGAGAATCCCATAATAGTAGAGAATCCCTTAATCAAGGGATTATCCTTAGCTGTAATATCTAGCTATATTAGGGATATTTCCAAATAAGGAGTTTTCCTCATTAGGAAGACTCCCATAACTATGTACCCTAGCTCTATATAAGAATAACAGCAGCTGTGCAATGATTATCTGAATAAAAACAGAGGAGATTTTACATAAATTATAAGCATAACTAGATTAGCCTAAATTTACCAGATAACAATAGCATTATCACATCACGGACGGAAAGCGAGACTGAACTATGCTTGCTTCAAGACTGGATATAGCATTCTTTCCATGCACTTAAAATTGTTTTAAAGTAACCAGCAAATACAAGTAATTTTCAGGGCTGGTGAACACCAACTGAACTTTAGCACATGATGTATAAGGCTAATTAACTAAGAAAGAAACATTGTTGCAAATAAATTATGTACTAAAAATGCAGAAGGAGCTCATAACTGCTTTGAGGTTTCTTGCAAAGCATTAGACAGTATGCTGATAGGATGAAGGTACTACGAAATAAAATGGGGCTGCAACTTACTGAGGTACAATTCTACCCAAATTTTCTTTTTTATATACTGTATGGGCTGTAACTTGACAAGATAGAGATGCATAATATTTATGTTCCAGTTTAAGAGAGAGATTATAAGTCTTTTATTGCCAATGTTGAAACTGACAATTATTTTGTCTTAAGGTACTAGTATAAATAAATCGACCGTAACCTAACGAGGACTGTGCCATTGTACCCCCTTTTTCATTCTTATCTTCTACACAGATTAACCAACAAACTCATTGAGCTTTATGTGGAAGATCCACCTCCATACAAATTGCATGGCAATAGTGACAAAGTTTCTTAAACACACACCATATCCTACGGAAAGTAAGCAATTACGCTTGTCTAATATCAAAGACAAATAGATTATCAAAACCTGAAAACATGTGCAAAAGTCAACCAAAAATTTACCTTCATTCCGACCTTTCCTGGGAGCCTTCGAGAATATAAGAATATCTTGAGGATTCGCAACCTTTAAAGAAAATAAAAATAAGAAGAAAGAGGGTATGCTAAAATAATTGACAAAGATCAAGTGTGGGCTGCTGAATATTGTAAGTAATATTCTACACTACCTTCCCTACATATTTCTGCCCAAATCGTTGAGGATTTATTGTCATAAATCCAGTGTAATCTACCTGCAAAATAACCAAGAGCTTCAAGTGATTGTAAGCATGCTGGTTGGAGGTTATGGGTGATCTTGGAGGTTATGTGTCATGATATAGACATTTACAATTCTTTAGAAGGTCAATTTCAAATTTGAACTTCCATATGTGAAATATCTCCTATAATTAGTGGATATTACCTTAATACGAATTAATGGAAGCTTGAGCTCTGATCTACCAACAGACTTCTTGTTGGACTTCTCTATCAGATTACTGACCTAAAAGCATCAAAATCATAATATTGAAGTTGCCAAAGAGCAATCAATAAGTATTAGTATATCATTAGCGACTGAAATGTAAATGGTGATTGGAAAGTACAAACATCCTGGCTTGAAGTTTACCACTTTGTCCAAATGTTGAAGAATTGAGCTTTGATCATTGGGATCAAGGTCAGCTTCATCCTTTAACACAACCTGCACCAGGAAAAGGAGTAAGTCAAAAACTGCTTATTCAAATTGAAAAGTGACGAAACAGATTACCTCTGAATATTCGAAAGGCCTGACAGAAGTCAAGGGTATCTTTGTTGGGCGATATTGATTTCCCTAGATCACAAGGTATCAAAGCATATGCAAAAATTAGCAGAGAAACAAACAAACTTACATCAAAATCTTCTTTCAGAGTTTCCATATCCATTACCTTGATTTCCAGAAGCAGTACATGTTTTGGCTTTGATTCTCCATCAATCAGTGAAGTTGCGACTGAAGAACCTGGTTGTGTTATATGAAATCCCATCCCAGGAACTTCCTTTTAAAATCAAAAGGTACTATTATTTAGTAAAGGCAGTATTTAAGCCGTAAAACATAATCATAAAAGTACACTAGTAGCACCTGAGGATCAACAAGACATTCATGTTCATGCCCCCAGACAATGAAATCTAGAAATCTTGGTAAGAAGTGTTCATTTATTGCATTCTTCGGGGTTGCCTTCACTCTGCGTATCATAGGAAAGTTCAAACCTTTAACATATGTGACTTGATAGACTAGTTCCAGACAGCTTTTTCAATGAAATTTCCACAGTAACACAAGATCTTCCATTCACATGATAAAATGAAGATTTTGAGAGAATGGTAAACTAACACCATATTGAAAAACTGCCATTGCCCTGAGATACAAAGACAATGGTTAACTTCCACACAACCTGTTCTGATGAAGTACCAGAATGTTGAACCAGTCTGACACCTGACATCCGTCTTGAGCTTCAGGTCTCATCCATTGTACAGCATGCGGTGTCTAAGAAATTAAAAATGAAAGAGAGATATATGTCAACATCCAATAATCAAATAACAGATGTAAAAAAATATTATATGCAATACCTGAAACATTCTATTAAGCCGTTCATCCCTAATGTTTCCAAGACCATACAGGGCTACGGCCGTTGAACCCTGTCACTGACATAAGTTATTGGGTAGTGGAAAGAATGTTTGAACAACTAGAGGCATCTTTGCTGATACAACTGACCTTCCTAATAAGGATAGGATATAGAGTGATCTGGCCAACACCAGAACCCTCAAGTACCATTTTCCCAAAATAATTTACAAGATTGCATGCTGAAAGAATGTCAACAGCAGAAAGGTTGTCCTGTTACAAGTAGGAAAGGAAAACAAAAAAGTTTGTGTTAAAAGCTGTTGACACAAATGATCCCAGAAGAACAATGAATGTTAGCATTCAAGAATATTGCACCTAAAAAATCAAGTCGAGAAACTTTAACTACTTAAGAATTTAACTCCTAGCAAAGCAACCAAATAATCTCATTAGTTCTATAAACATCTCATGCGATTGTAAGTGATCGAGATCACTAGCACATGAAACTTTGTTTATTATTTTAGTAGGTTTAAAGAAAATGAAAGAAAGAGAATTACTAGAGGTATGTAAGAGCAAAAAGGCAATACTAACAAATAAACACTTGCTTTCATAATCCATAATATCACATAAACTAGTAAAAACTGTGCATTCATATCCAAAAATAGCTTTCTCAGATGCCTCGCTGCTGCACTAAAGGAAAAGAAAAGCCAAATTTCAACAAAACCATTCCTTTTAACACTCTCTCCCTTGTTTGTCAAACCCAAATTTCAACAAATCCATTCCTTTTAACACTCTTTCCCTTGTTTGTCACTTCTTCTTTATTCATGAACAGAAGCAAGAAAAGAAAGATTAAGCAAATATTTCGGCAGCTTCAAAGTCAAACTTTTCAATTTGCAACAAAATTGGTAATTGGGAACAAATGACAGGCTAAGTTAGATGTGTGATTCATAGTTATAACAAAAGTAGTCATGCATCCTTAATATAAAATAAACTGTGATGCCATAAATTCATACCACTCCAGCAGGATCATCATGATTTCCATGAATGCTGAACACCGGTAAGCCAACATTAAAGTTTGGATCTTCATAGTTTACATGCCCAAATCTGCCAAAAGTGAAGTTGTTACCTAAAGAAAAGTTTTCTTTCTAAGTTTTATGTGAAACACAGGCGTCTGAATATAGATGCACAATATACAGGCATCCCAAATTGCATACACATCAATCCCTGTTGCGTAGGATTCAAACTGAAAAAAAAAAAAAGCAAGCACTGAAACAATTCTCTAACATGTAGATAAAACATTATAAAAATACAAAATATCATACAATCACAAAGGTGACAGATGATACAATCCCATTACTTGAGGGTTAGTGTATATAGGATCAGGCAGTTAAAGGCCAAGGTAGAATGCATCCATCAATAACTTACACTGCAAGGGGTTGAAGGATGGGATTACATGTGAAATTGGTATTCTCTATAGAAGAAAAAGAAGAGAAGAGTAAAATCATACGAATTTGGGAAATTGACTGTCTGATCACTGACAACTTGGAACTGCACCGGTTGATCGTTGAGACAATGATGACGGAGAATTTCAATGGCCTTGACTAAAGTTGACCTCGAGGGCTTATTCTCATGAAAAAGATCTCCACCGAGGAGCAAGAAGTCTACCTGTTCCAAGATAGAAATATTTTAAGTTAGCCGAATTATTTAAGTCCACAGAACAACATGTTTGGACATGAGAAGCCAGCAAATCAGAAAAGACTAATTTCCACGCTCCTTGCCATTAAAGGACATTTCTTCTAAATTTAAACTTCAAACGCAGCTTGTGAAACATGATCTGAAATTCCCCATATATCGAATCCAATGACAAATAACTGAAGATATGGTCACGTAGGATCGTATCAGACATCAAGTGTATATCACAAGCCAACCTGCTTTTGCTCAGCTAATGAGCAAATCTCTTCAAAGGCCTGGAAAGAATCGTGACGACGTATTTCATCCTTCTCCATGTATCCCAAATGGCAATCAGTGGCAACCAGTATTCGAAGTGTGTCAACATCATCCTCCCTGATCATACAACTCCATTGCATTTAACAATTACTTTTTAAGCAACGCAGATACAGAAAGAAAATACAAAATCTTTAAAGACAAAGAGAATGAGTACTACACCTGGTCAAGTCCGTCATTTTTCGTAAACCTAAAATCACAGAGAAACGATCAGAAAGCAAAAGTCTCACTCAAAACCCTTGAAATATCAAAAGAACCAAGGGTGAAAGCTAACTTGAAATTGAAAACCAGAACAAAAAATAGAAACAATGCAAGGAAGGTAATATAGATTTTCTCAGGAACCAAACATAAAACTAGAAGAAGATTAATTTAAGTTGAATAAATTTACCTATACTAGCCTGAGAGAGTGAAGAATGAAGCCAGTGGTGGGGTTTTTCAGGGGCGGGGGTTTTATATTTATTTCCTCTTCCTTATTCAGTTTAAATGTTTATTGTGTTACCATTTTACCCCTGTAAGGGTCTGAAATTGCAAGATTGTGCTTGGTCAGTGTCTACGTGAGCTTTGGATCTGTTTGGCTCAAGAAATAAAGAGGACCCACCCTCCTTAGTCCTATTTCTTTTGTTTAAGAAATTCATGTGCTTTGTGTTTTGATACTGTTCGAAGCCATTAGCATTGGTACTCTTTATGATACGATTTTTAAGCATCGTACTGATGGATTATTTGTCATGGACCAACTTTCACTATGATGTGATTTTTAATGTCTCTTGAATACTATTTTTAGTTATAAAAATATTATTTTAAAAAGAGTACATTATATTTTACATCTAAATTTTTATTAATTTTGCAATAAACTATGATTTTAACTAATGGTACAAACACCAATTTACTGTAAATAAAGTATAAAAGTCAACTTCTTTTAACTTTTATTGTTTAAGTTGGCTAACGTGAAGTCTCCTTGCACCTATTTATATTAATATTTTTTAGATAAAATTATATTAATATTTATTATGACAAGTGACATTAATGGAAATGTTACAAACCATCATTTTGTATTAGGATTTAAATTTAATAGCGAGATTAGCGTCACAAAATTTATGGACAACCTATGACACTTAATTATCTTTCAAATCAAAATCGGAATAAAAGTCTCTAAAACATATTTAAATAGAATGAAAATATATTCCACTAACATTCATCAAAATACATAAAGAAAAGGAACGTGACTTCTCCATATTCTTAAATTAAATGTTTCTTATCTCTTCACTTAAAAGTACATATAGCATGTAGTATACAAACTTATAAATATTGATATAAGTTTATTTATATTTTAGCATAGTTATGATAAAATTTTTATGTGAAATTAATTTAATGTCCATTTTCTATTGCTGGAGATACATGAGGCCTTTGGAAATGTTGGTATGTACTAGTCCAAGGTTTTGAACATATAACACAGTTAGCATGTTTGCATGATTTATCATAATCTTAATATTATCTGTTCATCTAACTTCTTTGGCTTATCCTCTTCTTAATGTTATTTTCAAACTTCTAATTAACCTGATTTTGAGCACACAAGTCCTGCTGTACATACTCTTATGGCTTTGCAATAATATGGTTTAACGACTTTTAAGGATTTTTGTTAAAGATAATCTTGATGCTTTCAGGTTACAAGATCAAGTTCAATTCCCCAAAACATAAAGGATCAATTATATGAAGGCTTGCCCAAGTTACTTGCACATGGTGAAAGACAGATGCCCCAGCTGAGAGCAGCAACATCTATGGGAAGCTCATCATGCCTAGTCATACTGAGGTAGCTATCTATGCTTCTGATTGTTTTTTCTAGCTATTTGTGCTACTGATGGATGGTTCTAGCTGTAATTGATTTAACAAAACATCAGGCACGACTTAATGAACGCAATTTGAGATAGATTTAGTTTCATTAAATGAAGTCTAATAGTAGTAAGGTTTATCTAGATTTGGTGCAGTAAAATTGTGTGAACCGAAGGTTATTGTAACAGTTAGTAGAAAGTAGCTACTTGTTGTATGGCATGCATTTAACTTCATTGATTACTCTCAGTTACTCCACTGCCTGTTAAAGCCTTTAAAATGGAAAAGTTTACATTACCTTATCAGTGACTCTGATTCTTGACCGACTCTTTGTGGGTTCACTTTGATCTTGCCAATGCTGTCTTCCTTTGTTTTCGTTTATAAGTTTTGTTCTTTCTATGTTCTGATCATGCTTCATTTGATTGAAAGGAGGATTGTTTCTGTTTTTTGATTGAACCTTGTGTTTTTGGGTTTTTATCGGGTTTGTGTAGGTACTGCCTGTTAGTTTTTTTATAATTATTAAGATCGATTAAGGTTTGGTTTACTTTAATACTTCTCATTAATCAAGGAAAAGGGGTTTTCTGAGTGTTAACTGGGTTGTATTGAGTGTGAACTTACGTTTTCTTTTATAATGTCAAGATTCAAGGATTGTTTCTTAAACTTGTTGTTGTTTCGGTGTTAGCACTTGGATAGTTATAGTACTATCATATTATTATTATTATTGACCCATTTGTGTTGAAGCCTTCAATTCTGACTATATTTAACTTGTATAGTCCTAAGATATTGACGAGCTTAAGTTTGTTTTTGTAAATATGGATGAATTTGGCTCTACTTGCATTTGTTTAATCATTTAGACAATCACAGAGGCTGAATTGTTGTTAAATTAGAGGCATTAACACTAACCTTTTCTTTTAACAGAGCATCAACTTGAAAGTTTGGTGGCCCAAGATATATAGTCGGCGAGTGGTCATTTTTGGTTCATAACGTGTGTCAAGACTCAGGGGTGGAGTGGTAAGGATTAGAACTCCAAATTTGTATTTGTTAATATTGAAATGTCTATTATTAATACAAAGAGTGTATTTGTATGGATTTAGCATAATGTAGAAGATCATTCCATGTGATTTTTAATATTGAAACAAATTGATTTTTAAGTGATTCAAGCTATTTGATTTTTAAGTGCGTTGCATGTGATTGAAGGGGTCATCATTTGATTTTTAAGTATGTTGCATAAAACAATAGTTTTCATATATGTATATATACACAGTATTGCATGAATTAATAACATGATTTCGTATGTATATATATATATATACACACAGTGTCGCACAAAACAACAGTAAATGAATAACATGATTTCACACACACACACACACATGTACAGTATCGCATAAAACAATAGTTTTCATATATGTATATACACACAATATTGCTTAAAATTAATAACATGATTTCATATATATATATATATATATATATATAACAACAGCTTTCATATATGTATATATGCAGTATTGCATAACTTAATAACATGATTTCACACATATATAATATTGTATCGCATAAAACAAATGGACAACCACCATACAATTTGAAAGAGTGTAACTTGTCGTGGACAATTAAAATTTCTTGTTGATATGGATGGGTGGTTTTTGATAATTTCAATTATATTTTATTTTGTCTTATATGGTTCGATTAATTTTGTACCATAGTTGATATTAATATTCAATTTATAATTTATATATGTAGAATACTTATATTTCAATCTTTAATATAATTTAGTATTTGAGTTTAATCGATCGTGTGTTCAAAGTTGATTATTTAATATTTACAAATTTATTTTTTCTTTTTATAATATTATGTAATTATTTAATAATTCTTTGGTTAAATAAAAGGATATTACAATAAAATTTTATATAATTATTGAATAATATTCACAAGATAATTATATTACTCAATTTAAATTAAAAGATCAAATAATTTTAATTTTAGTAATTATGTAAAATATATTGATGATAAAAAGCATTTATATAATTATTTTGTTGGAATAGTCTAATTGTAATCAATATAGTAACTCAATAGTGAAATCAATTGCAAATTGATTAATAAGTATATAACATTTTCTCATCTTGTATGATTAGATGACATCATCTTAAAAAAAACAAAGGAAAAAGTCAAGGGGGAATGATATAGGTAGGGTTCGTTAGCCAAAAGAAATACTTCTTCTTTTTTGTAACCTTTGTAACCAATATATTCAAAGCAGTAAGGGAAAACGTGATGGAGTTATTTGTCAAAGGATACCATGGAAGAAGGTAGAGGAAGAATTTCACAAAGCGACCAACTTATAATGGGATAAAACTAAGCTTAAAAATAAGTTTAATTGGATGAGAACTAGATCGAGTCTTTGGAAACAGTTGAAAGGAAAAGAAACGGGATTAGGATGGGACTATGATAAAGGAAAAATTGCCGCTAGTGAGGAGTGGTAGACTTTGAAGATTAAGGTTAGCCCATTTTAAGTTATTTTCCTTTCCTTGAATGCTAAATAAATAGTTAAATATAAGTTAATTATTTTTGTGTCGGAGAACAACAATTTTAAGACATTTAAAGAGGAAGGGTTTGAACCTAAGCTTGAATGTAAGTTGGATTAACTTTTTGGATGTTTGGCCTGAAGAGAAATTACATTTTACCCTGTGGCTGACCCTTCACATGAATGAGAAGTTGAGAAAGTATATGTTCCTTCTCTACCTGATAGCCATAATATTCATCGTTAATTGTTAGGCTATCATGATCATTAGAATATAGATGAAACTAGTGATCTAAACAATTATCAAGTGATTGGTGACTGGGAAGAGGTGTGGAGAGAAACCACCCCTACCCTTGCATCTACTCCTGTTGCTACCCCTCAAGCTTCACATGATGAAGGAAACGAGAGAAGAAGATGTAAAAGGGTTTTAGAGAATGACAATTCACAAAGCAACAAGGGTGTAAGAACTGATTCCACTAAAAGGGTAGGAAGATCTGCAGCAATGTATGAGAAATTTGACGATATGATGTAATTGATTCAAGAGAGACGAAGTGCAACAATGAAGATGAACACTTCTATTACAAAATTTTTGAACACGTTGAATATTGGTGCATTATAAAGTACTAATGCAGGTGCGTCACATCATGATGTTATGAATGCTTTGGAAAAACTATGTATTTTGCTTGGTTTAGAGACTAGCACTCTTGAATTTTATTTTGCTTGCTTGTTGATTGAAGGTCAGTAGAGAAGGGCCTTTTTTTTTAGTTTACCAGATGATACAAAGAGAGTTGAATACATAAAATTTATGTATGAGTATGACAAACATAAAAATTAAACATAGTTTCTATCTATGCATTACTATGTTTAGTTTATTATTTTTATTATTTGTGCACTTATGTTGACATGGTATGTTTTAAGACATTATGAACTTGGTTAACTTATTTTATTATATTTTGTTATCTTATAGGTAATCTATAATTTTATTACATGTTATATTATTTATTTCTTTATATTTAGACATATTAGTGTTATGTTTATTTAAAATATAATTTTATTTGTTAATTTGTAGGTATGGATGATAATGTTATGCAAATTATACAACTTCTACAAATTAAGCAATTTTTGGACAATGAGATTGAGTTTTGGGATTCGGTCGCTTATGTAGCGAGTTACATGGGTGTGTAATTTTTTAACCACATATACAAAGAACCATGCGTGACTTTCTATCAATTAGGAGAACTATGGATGAATAAATCATTGAATGGTCATGAAAAGCAGTGTTTTAATACATTTAGGATTAATCAAAATACATTTCGTCAATTATGCATGGTTTTAGAAAACAATTATGGTTTGAGACCTTCCGATAGGATGTCTATTTTGGAGAAAGTCGGTTTATTCGTAATACGAAAATCCCAAAAAAATAAGGTTCTTGAAACCTCCTAATCCTATTGAATCAAAACCCTAATCTTTCTATTATAAGAACATGCTAGATCGAATTCCAAATCATAAGTTTGAGACCCAATCCCAAAGAAATCAGAAATCAATTTACGTTGCAAGAACTTACTTATTGATGCAAATCAATTTCTTGAAGTAACCATGAAGACAATCATGTCTCACTTGAAGAACTCAATTCTGAAATTTTATTAATCATCCAATCTAGGGTTACAAGGATATAATAAGGTATAAATACCTTGACCAAGTCCCAACCCAAATAGGAATGGGTTTGTAAGCCCATTTAATGAAAACTAGGCTAATCCTAACAAATCTAGGAGCATCTAGTCCATTGAACATAATCTGATCCAAGTCCTTTTAGGAATGGGTTAAACACATTAAAACAAATAAGTCTCAAAATAACCCAGACAAATAAAGCACATGCTACTAACTAAAATAACAGCCCATAAACAAGTCCTTGGGCCTAAAATAAGAGATAATACATAATAAGCCCAAATTATCAAAAATGGGCATAAATGGCTAAATGCTAGCCTCTTCCAACGCCTCCTCTAATCAAGTCATAAGCTTGGGCGTGCCTTGGTGTTCCTCTATGGATGTTTTGGCCTCCTCGTGTACTTGACTTGTGATTTGGGCTTGAACAAAAGCTTGCATTGCTTGTTTAAGCCTTAAAGCTTGCTGAGTTGTAGTTGGACCACTTGGCATGTGTAACTTATCAGGTTGATGTGTAAGGCGTGGAACTCCATTACGAAGGTTGGTTGTATCAATTCGTGTATGTCCTAAGTAAAGGTTCCCCTAATAGAGATACTCAAGAGCGCTTTCAACATTTAAGTGAAACTGTAAGCATAGTTTTTAAAGAAGTTTTGAGTGCTGTGGATGGATTTTCAAGTGATTTACTTGTACCAAACGATCCCGAATTCAACGAGATTTCACAACAAATTGCCAATGATGCTAGATATATGCCATATTTTAAGGTAATTCAATATGTTCTTACTCCCCCTTCATTATATTTTTCATTAAAAATTATTGTTTTATCATCTTATGATCATTGTTTTATATTAGGATTCCATTGGAGCTATTGATGGTTCACATATAGCGGTAATTGTTGCAGAAGAGGATCAAATGAGATATAGAGGATGGAAAGGAATAACGACTATAAATGTATTGGCAGCATGTGACTTTAACTTACTATTTACGTATATTTTGGCGGGTTAGGAGGGATCAACACATAATTCACGTATTTTCCTTGATGCAATTGGTAATCCGAGACTTAAATTTTCAAAACCACCGATAGGTAATTTTAAGATTTGTAGGAGTTGCTATTCATGGTTTAGACTTCTTATGATGTCATCTATAATAATTATATTTCCTCAATGAATACTCAAGTAAATATTACTTAATTGACAAAGGCCCCAAAAAGAGAAGGATATTTGACACCTTACCGAAAGAGAAGGTATCATCAATCAGAGTTTCATGGTGCAAATTCAAGAGGATCTCAAGAAGTTTTTAATCGAACTCATTCATTATTGAGAAGTTGTATTAAGAGGCCTTTCAGTATTCTTAAGCCTCGATGAAAAATATTGGAGAAAATGTCTAAGTATTCATTGATGGATCAAAATAGAATAATTTGTATAGTTTTTACGTTGCATAACTATATTAGAAGAAGTACAATTAGTGACCAGGCTTTTAACATCATCGATCAAGATCCTGAATTTATACCTCTAGATGTATTTTAAGATGTTGAAGTTAACTCTACTCAAGGAAGCATTGAAGAACATAAAACTTGAAAGATGACAACTATTCGTGATAATATTGCTTTTAGTTTAATGGTAGTTAGATGTCGTTCTTAAATTGTTATAAACCTTTACTTTAAATGATGATGTTCATTTCTTTTTCTCTATTTGAATTCAACTTTATTTGGATTCTTATATTTTATATTTGGATGTATCACCATCATCATCATCATCATTGTTGTTGTTATTGTTATTGTTGTTGTTGTTGTTGTTATTGTTGTTGTTGTTGTTGTTGTTGTCATTGTCGTCATCGTCGTCGTCGTCGTCGTCGTTGTTATTATTGTTATTGTTTTTTGTAGAATTAAATATCTAAAATTTAAATTCTTATAAGAATATTCATTAAAATACTAAAATATATAATATTCATATTCTTATATTTTTTAAAGTTACGTCCTCATAAGTCATTTTATACATAAACATCTAAAACTAAATAGCTAATTTTATCAAACATCTTTAACAAACAGTTAATGCAATCCGCTAGTCAAATCAGCTATCAGCTAACAGCTGATAGAATCAGCTATCAACTAAATGCAATTAGTTGATTGCCAAATAGAGCCATTATAGATAAGCATGAGTAGGGTTGATGAAAGAAGATGGCTTATATAATAATATATATTGTTCTTCTCGATTTTCGTGTATGCCTTGACTAATAAATGGATTACTGTGAAAAGCATGAAAAGAAAATGATGGCGGCGTGCAAACGTGTAGATTAGGGTAATTCATGCAATCTTTTCATGAGATTTGTATTATATTGTTTGTTTTAAATTTAAAAAAAGGATAATGAAAATAAAAGAAAAGCAACGATATAATTGTTAGGGTAAATCTTTTCAAGAGATACTGTTTGCTGATAAGGAAAAATAAGAGTATGCAACTCTTTATTGTTACTCTTATAAGTCTCTTTGCATGCTCGTGGTGGTAATAGATCTTCCAATATGTACAGGAAGACTCTCTCCCTTCGGTCCTCCACATCTGTTGGTAAAATTATGTTCTAAAATGAATATTACCTTAGGTAATGTCCAATACTACTGCCAACGACTCCATATTCGTTTAGAAATATAAGGCAGTCGTATACCAGTTTTATGTATCGCATCAACAAAGTCTCGATAATATGTACGTGCTCATCTCTCCCATACTTTATAAATGATCACTTTAAATTTAGAATCTTAAAAAAAATATTTCTAAAACAAAAGGAAAAACATACAATAAGTATTTATAATGTAATAATATTTATCTAATTAATATATAAAAATCAATTAAAAATAAAAATATTTTTTGTACCTCAAACTCATGATAGTAAAATTCATTTGTCGCCTTAGAGATATTCTTCCATATATAACCCTCAAGATTAATCTTTTCCTTGAATTTGGATGTCATGTTTCTTAAGCACGGTTAATACGGAATCAACCTAATATTAAGGCAATTAATTTTATACCATTTTTTAAATTAAAACCTATAACTTAATTATAAACATGTGGTGTTTCATGTATTTTCATTTACAAATTGTTGACAATTGTAATGTAAGTTCTTCCATCAACCCCTTCAACTCTAAGCTGGAGGCCACCTCCTTCATCCGCATCGTTTACCCCTGATATCTCTGTCAGTATAGGGGTGATGGATGGTGTAGCAGCAGGTACGGAAGGTGATGTCTCATCTGCAAGTGTCGTGTAGCTGGAGGTACAATATTTGATTTGGTTGTAGCTGCAAAATGTGACACTTCACCTGGACAGTAACTGGCTCCAAATCGTTGTTTGAACCTTAATCGCATTATATCATGTTTTCTCTTTGGTGGCATATTTGAATATGAAATTCATATTTGATTGAATATTATAGAAATATAACAATTTTAATTCAATAATTGATTTATTGAATATAATATTCTATTATAGACACAAATTAATCGCTATCAGCACTTAATTATAAATCAAAATCATCATCATCTTTTTATGAAGAATTAGAATCAAACTTAGGCTCCTCTTCAGATCTCTCGCCCTCCTCATTCTCTCCAGATGAAATTTTACATATTCATTATTTAAATCGTTCAAAGGTTCATTGCTGTCATTTGTAACAAATGCATTGATTTCATAAACATCTTCCTGAAACGCTTCACTTTCAATTATTTATTCTCCTTTTCTATATGATTCAAAACACATCTCTAGGTTTAACTTTACAAACGGCTAACCAATCTGACTTATCTCGTCATAAGCTAGGAAAAGAGACTTAATACACCTGGATTACTTGCATTGCTAACATGAAAGGTTCAAATTGTCTAAATCTTCTTCATTTGTTGATTTCAACTAGATTGTATCAACTATTCACTTTTATACCAATATTTGGAGTTGGATTAAGTCAGTCACACTTAAATATCACACTTCGCTTTATTGGCAATGTAAGGTACTCAATTTCAAGTATTTCAACAATTTTACCATAATAATTCATGAATTCTTCTTGTATGCAAGCTCTACTATTTACTGTTGTCATGCTATGACCATGATATTTTGTATGATATTTATATCCATTAACGAAATACACCAGATACAATTTAACAGGTCGCAAAGGTCCTTTCGCAAGATCACATATGAACTTATTCTCTATTTGATTTTCTAAGGGCTATAGAAAAGAAATCATCATATTAAAAATTATAATGTCATTTGAACACTTTAATATTATAATTCAATCATTTCAATAATTGTAAGTGAAAACTTACATATTTCTTGAACCATCTAGGAAAGTGCCTTTTAACTTTTTTATTGATATCATCCTGTGTTTTGTCGAGCGTTAGCTCGGGTAACCATTCCTTGTATAATCTAAAAACTTTATTATGTATTTTAGTTGTGAATAACACTAAATTTCAAAACTCAAATAAACAATGTCAACTTACTGCACGAAAGACTTAGTCTCTTGACTGTTCAATAAAATGAAACTATAGGCAGCGTCAATTTCTTCTTATGTTAACAAGTTCGTCTAGGATTTATGAAAATAGATAAATTACAATCAACATCACTCGTTCTTCTCCCATCATCATTACGATAAAATTTTCTTTCACTTATGTGAACATACAACTCAAAATAATGTGAGCAAAATGTACTAAGCTTCCTTCACTAAATAAGCATTACATATTGAATCTTCAACTCTAGCCTTGTTTTTGACATTGTTCTTCAAGTGATGAAAATACCTACGTTAGCGAATATGGTTATTATAATTTACTTATTAAAACATGTTATTACTTCAATTACAATCATCTTTGTAGAATTACCTCTCAAAAGGATACTTCCATCGATATTAAACTAGATCGGCAAGTTTAGACTTGTGTGTTAAATGCACAAATAGATGCTCCATACAGTTAAAGAAGCTTAGAAGAAAAATCCCTTCTAATGTGCACAAAATTACTGGAATTTTCCTTTCTAGTTTTTTCATTTCAACCAACTTGATTTAAGATGATGTTAAGCTTTTGAAAAACAAATTTAATTCTGGTATAACTTCTCAAACCTTATTCAGTAGCAACTTTCGAAATACATTTGGAATTACCCTTTGTATAAACAAATAACAATCATGATTTTTATCCCAAATAATTTGAATTTTCTCATGTCCACACATGTTGCCAATTTTGAAACATAACCATTGGGAAACTTTAGACTTTTCAACCATTCACACAAAATTTTCTTTTATTTTTTGTCCAAAGTGTAACATGCTTTAGGATATTTATTGGTGAAAAGATTTTTATGTAACTCATTTCTTATACAAAAAAGTTTCAAATCAGCTCGTGATTTTGCATTGTCTTTTGTCCTCCCTTTAATGGTTATTATAATATTGAACAAATTGTCAAAAATATTTTTTCAATATGCAACACATCTAGATTATGACATATCAAATGAGTTTTCCAATATGACAAATCCCAAAAGATGCTTCGTTCTCTCCATCCCAAATTTTTACTAATGCTTCTATTAACCTCATCAGCTTCAAATTCTGTAACTTTCAGCAACCCTAATTCATCAATCTCCTACAATATCTCTTCACCAGCTTTTTGAGGGAAAGAAGGTGTTTGTACCATTCGATTCTTAATGAACTTTTGTTTATTGCGTAAATGGATAATCTGGAGGAAGAAATTTTCTGTGGTTGCCAAATCAACGTGTTTTGCTTTTGTTTCGAAGATAAAATGCATCAAAATCATTGTCATAATAAGGACAAGCCAATTTTTCTATTGTATTCTATCCAAACAACATATCCATGAACGCAAATTATAAGGAGTAATTATGATTAACCATGATGAATATTATTGGTCAGATTGACCAAAAGGTTGGAATTCATCCATTGACAATCCCAACCTAACATTTCGACTTTCAGTTGCAAACTCAAAATGGGTGTTATTGAAATGTTGCCATGCTAGTGCATTTGATGGATAACTCATTATTCCATCTTCCTCTATGTGTTCATTATGCCATCTCATGTGAGATGTAGTAATATCAGAAGCATATAGTCTTTAAAGTCTCGAAGTTAGCGGAAAATAATACATCCACTTCCAGGGTACTAATTTATGTTTCATATAACGCTTTTTAGGCTTGAACCTAAATTGACCACAAAATTTGCACTCTTGTAATTCCGTATCATCTCCCCAGTACAATATACATCTAAATTTGCAACAATCAATCTTTTCAATATGCAAACTAAGACTCCTAACAAGTTTCTTCATATTGTAAAAATTGTCACCCATTGTATAATCAAGAGGCAATGATTTATTATACCATCCAAGAATTTTATCAAAACTACAATCAGAAATTTGCCCTTCATATTTTATGTTCCATATTTGAGAAATTGAAGACAATTGAGTCATTATCGCACAATTTGGCCATAATTCTTGGTCAGTTGAGTATAGTAAGTCAAAAAATTATTTTGCATGTGAGTTTGGTTCTTTTTCAAGATTTTCTATATTTTTTAAAAAGGTATAACTGGTTGCATCATAAACCATTTACATGTAAGGATTTTCATTTGCATCCACATTATTTGTTCTAAATCCAATCCCCCCTTCAAACTCATCTATATTCACTGACGAGTATACTTCATTACCCCTTAAGGTGCTACAAATCAATGGCTCCCCATGTCATGTCCACTCAAAATAATTTGGGACAAACCATTTTCTCAACAAATGCCTATTCACTTCATCAATAGAAAGGAAACGAATGTGTTTGCATTTTTTATATGACCATCTAAGTTTTGTGTCATCCATATATGCAGGTTGAGAATATGCATAATGAATAAAAACTTCAATTCCCTCAATAAACTCAAGATTAATGAAACCATCATATGTTAATCATCTATACATCCAAGATCTATCAACATTACTCATTTATGCAAAACCATTAATTTAAAAGAGTGATTTTATAGTTATTATCCTTCATGTCTCTTAAGTTTACAGAGCATCTAAACTTTACATAACATCCCCTAAGTATTAATCAATCAAATTAATCACGTACAATTGATACGTGACATTGTTTATACCTGTGAATTTCTTGTGTTAATACTAAGTTTGCATTAACCATATTGAAGTTGAAGTATTTATGTTTGAATTAATCACCTACAATTGATTTCAATACTATGGTACGTGACATCATATATACCTATGAATCAAGAAAGTAAGTTCTTGCTATGATTCTTAGGCTCATGAAATTTTACATCGATAAGCCTTATGGGAATTGCATCAGGGTTTTCAGCTTATATACTATCTTAGGGGTTTATTATGCAAAGAATTGTTATGTCTATTAAACCCATGAATTTCTTGTGTTAATACTAAGTTTGAATTAATCACATTGAAGTTGAAGTATTAATCAATTGAATTAATCACCTACAATTGATTTCAATACTATGGTATGTGGCATTATTTACACTTGTGAATCAAGAAAGCAAGTTCTTGCTGTGACTCCTAGGGTCATAGAAATTTTCACCGATAAGCCTCACAGGAACTGTACCACAAGTTTCTAGCCTATATATCGTCCTAGGGGTTTATTAACCAAAGAACTGTCATGTCTATTAAAACTATGAATTTCTTGTGTTAATACTAAGTTTGAATTAATTATATTGAAGTTGAAGTATTAGCAATTGAATTAATCACCTACAATTGATTTCAATACTATGGTACGTCACTGTTTACATCTATAAATCAAGAAAGCAAGTTCTTGCTGTGACTCCTAGGTGAAGTAGATCACACGTTAATACAACACTTAGAAAGCGATAATAAAATGCACAAGAAGGGGGGTTGAATTGTGTATTTCCCTTTTTGAAAAACTTTTCAGAACTATTTGTGTGAAATAAAAATTCTTTACAGAATTTTTATAGATGTAGTTTTATCAAAACTTTTGAATACA
>JANZLD010208305.1:0-18570 GCA_026413575.1 Erythroxylum carthagenense
ATCAATCCTAACCCCAAACATCATACTCGTGTACACTTTGCATGTCATACATTTGTCCTAACACTTTCAAGCCATTTGTCATACCTAATTAACCATTTGTCATCTGCCTAATATCGCCATATGTCACTTTATCATTGGTCCATAATACCCTAAATTTTTCAAAAATTTCTAAATTCACCAAAAATTCTGAAATAATTATATGACTCTCCAAATATATTTTTTTAGCTCAAAATAATTCACCAAAATTTCTAAAATATCCAAAATATACAAAATTTCCAAATCACATTTAATACATTCCAAATAAATCCACAATTTCTATTTATAAACCAATTTACCTGAAAATGCCAATGAATGCATGTACAATGATATGAATGTGCAAAATAAACGTGCATGTCACTATTAATTATGCATGATGCGCATTTTTCTAATTTCTCATAATTTTTCATAATTCACAATTATAGTCCTAACATAGGTAATGGGATGTTACAATTTATCTCGATTAGAACTTGAGGAATCAAAATCATCAATACCTATCCAAGAGACTTTTGCAGATGAGCAGTTATTCATAGTCAATGAAAATCTTCCATGGTTTGTTGATGTGGTGAATTATTTAGCTATAGGTTTGATTCCTCTGAATTTAAATCAATCCCAAAAGAAAAAGTTCCTATTTGATGTGAAAAGTTATCTATGGGATGAGCCTTTATTGTTTAAGAGAGGTCATGATTAAGTGATTCGAAGATGTATCCCGGAAGATGAAGTCCTAGAAATTTTGGAGCATTGTCATTCATCACCATATGGATGTCATTTTGGCCCAACAAGAACAACAGCAAAAGTTCTTCAATCTGGTTTCTATTGGCCTATTCTCCATAAGGACAGTTATGCTTTCACGAAGACGTGTGATCGATCTCAACAAATGGGTAATATCTCACGATGTCATGAGCTTCCTTTGACCAACATTTTTGAGGTAGAACTCTTCGATTTGTGGGGTATTGACTTCATGGGACCATTCCCCAAATCTTGCAGACAATCCTATATCCTTTTGGCAATAGACTATGTATCAAAATGGGTTGAAGCCATAGCCTCACCAACAAATGATGCCAAGGTTGTTCTCAGATTTCTCAAGAAAAACATTTTCACGAGATTTGGCACTCTAAGGGCCATTATTAGTCATGAAGTTACCCATTTTTGCAACAAGCTTCTGGGTAATCTCTTAACCAAATATGGAGTTCGACATAAGGTTGCTTTACCCTACCACCCACAGTCAAATGACCAAGCAGAAATATCAAATCGAGAGATTAAGGACATTCTTGAGAAGACGGTGCACCCTAACCGGAAAGACTGGGCTCTCAAGCTTGATGATGCCCTTTGGGCATATAGGATGGCTTTCAAAACTCCAATTGGCATGTCTCCATATCGTTTGGTTTTTGGAAAAGCTTGTCATCTTTCGGTAGAGTTGGAGTACAAAGCTTATTGGGCAGTTCGGAAGTTAAATCTTGATTGAAAAAAATCGGTTAAAAATCGGTCTATTTAGTTGTGTGAATTGGAAGAATTTCGAAATGAAGCGTATGAGAACTCCAAAATCTACAAGGAGAAGACTAAGAAATGGCATGATCAACATATCCTGAGGAAAGAATTTCCTCCGGGAGAGAAAGTTTTACTTTTCAATTCGAGATTGAAGCTTTTTCTAGGTAAATTGCGCTCTAGATGGTTGGGACCCTTTGTTGTAAAGAATGTTACCCCCTATGAAGCGATTGAAGTTGAGGGAAGTGATGGCAGAACTTTCAAAGTGAATGGGCAAAGATTGAAGCATTCTTATGGTCAAGAGTTGAGAAATATTGCCAGCATTTCACTCAAGGACCCGTGTTCAAATGGCTACGTCAAGCTATCGACGTTAAACATAGCACCTGTTGGGAGGTATCCCAAACTTATCCTTTCATTTGAGTTCTTTGTTGTTTCAATTTCTTTTTATTGCTTTCATTTGAGTACCTTATTTGCTTTTTATATGTTTTGTTAGGAATGCAAGATTGGAGCTGTGAATTATGATTTCAAGTTGCTGAGCCTTCTACACTCTAGGGAGTCCTTATGTTCTCATTTCCTTATTATTATTATTATTATCTTTTAGACATTGAGGACAATGTTGTGTTTAAGTGTGGGGGGAGGCTTTAGTTTGCTCTAGGTTATTTGGATTTATCTGTATCGTGAGGGGCAAATAGGGCACCTTCTTGCTCTTGCTTGAACTTGAGAAATTTTTTTATGTTAGTTGCATGTTTTACATTAAAAACAATAAATTAAAAAAATTGATTTTTTTTAAAAATTACATCAATATTTTCTATTTTTTGTTTCTTGCATCTTAAGTGTGTTAGCTTTCTTTAAGATTCCTAATCGTTGAATGAATTCGAGTATTATGCGTGAGATTTGGTTAATAGCGATAAATGTACAAACTTGATAAATGGGTTTTAATGTAACACTTGAGCTTTCTAGATAGTAGAGTGACCTTGAAACTATGCTGTATTGACTTAATAAATGACCTATGTGAGCTTTTGTGCCTTCAACATTATTCTTTGTTGTGTGCATTCTTTCAATGGTATAATTCTCTAGAACTTGCTTAATATCTTGACTTAGTATGCTTGCATGAATATGATAAAGGCATCTAGGTTAAACCACTTAAACTTAAAAAGCCAACCTAAAGCATGATTTCCATTAGAAAGCCTTTTTGAGCTTTTATCTTTTTCTTTGCTTTCCACATTATTAACTTAGCCTTGATTTCATTTTTTTACTCTACACCCTATGGCCAAGGTTAGTAGAGCATCTATTTGGCAAAGTTGAAGATGTGAGTTGATTGACATATGATAACGTGGTAGTAATCCGAATGTTCTGCCGTGAAAAAACAACACAAAAACAAAAAAAGAGAAAAACTTTCTGCCATAAAAAAAAAAGAAGAAAGAAGAAAAAAATGTTTCCTAAGTGTTTTGAATTTTATACTTGTTTATGGGAAATCCAAATGGAATTAAAAGAAGTGGAGTTGTTTGTGATTAATTTGCAGAATCATGTGCCTGGATGCATACATGTACATGAGTTCTATGATATTCTGTACAGCTCTATTGCCTTTGCTTTAGCCTTATCTTATTTTTCTTTTACCTTACCTTTAGCTAAGCCCCATTACAACCATTTTAAAGACCTTTTGATTTGTGTATAGTATATGCGCACTTTGATAGTGTTGTTAAGATTGAAAAGCAAGCATATAGTAGAATGTATTCATTGATCGAATTTTGAGAGTTACAAATTTGAGCCTAAATAGTTTGAGTGTTGGAGTGTATATTAATGAGAGGACTTATTATTTTGATATGGCATAGATTTCCTCTAACTCTATTATGCTAGATTAGTTTAACTGTTATATGTAAACTGAGTTCATTGATTTTATGTGTTGATCGTAGTAAACCGAATTCTAGTTATCATACTTGAATTAATTGATATGGTTGGGGAACTGATTTGAATACTACATCCTTAAGTATTTTTCTTTGCATTGCATGTTTTTATTTTTCTGCACTTTGTTTTTCAGATTTTTTGTAGTTCTACTTTTTGTTCTTTTTTTTTTTACTTGAGGACAAGCAAGAGCTAAGTGTAGGGGAATTTGATACACTCATATTTTCATATATGTTTAGGACTTAGTTCAGAGTCATTTACATTCATTTTATATTCATCTATGGCTGGTTTATCATGTTTTAACATTATTCGAGATTTGTTGACGTAAAATGCATAAATGAAACAAATAAATTTGAATTGCATTGTTTTTGAGTTTCTAGCAGACTTGACCTCTAGTCATTGTGGAATTTTTATCTCAAGATTGGTTTAGTCAAAAATTATAAAAATTCATATTTAAATTCTTAACTCATTGACGGATTTTTTGGGACCAATTGTAGATTTTTATGAGCTGGAATTTAGGAGAAATAAATTAACGAAATTATGTCAGATTTTGGAGCGCTAGAATGACCTATCGATGATGTTTCGATCATAACTTTTGACTCAGATGACAAAATCTCATGATTCAAGTCTCTTATTGAAGCTAACTCAAAGGTAAAGATACTGTTAAATTTTGAGCTCCTAAATCATTGTCGTTTATTTTTTATGTACTGTCGAATTTGACCTTGAAAAATCTATTCCATCCAGCTAAAGATCTAAGCCTCCATTCACACTTTAATCCACCAGCCTACATTCACAAAACTCATAATCAAGCGTCCACTTTCCACATATAAAAGACAAGACAGCTCCACTTTGTTGACTAGCCTACATTTACATACATGCAACTCTTGAATTTTTCCTCTCCAATCTTGGACATCTTCAACGTGGCCTCCACCCAAGAGCCACCATAGACACAATTCTTGAATTTTTCCTCTTCAATCTTCAACAACTACACACAACAGCTAGCCTCCAAAGCAAGAAAAATGCTCTCCATTCTTGACCAAGCAACCCCCATCCACCACTCGCTCACGACATTCACGCAGCCAATTATTCCATTTCACTCTCAATCAACGCAACATCTGTAGCAACCTCCACACTTCACCAACGAAAAAATCATCCATAAAAACTCTCCAGCAGCTCTCTCACCTCTAAATTTGCCTTTGGAAAAAGGGAGTTTTTATTAGAATATTAAAGAAAATTTTGACTAGAATTTTCTTGTGAGTTGGGAGACCCAAGAAACTTATGAGGTGAAAATTGAAGTTTTGGAACTTAAGAAACTCTAGGAAAAACTTAAGTAAAGGATTACTAAGTGACGTCCAGAGTGGATAAATTAATTCATCTTTGAAAAAAGGAGATTAATTACTCTTAAAATTTACCTATAAGGATAGAATATTTCAGTTGTGAAAAATAGCTAATTCAATATTAAGGTTGAAAAAAATATAATTCCCTAAGAGAAAGTTATTTCTCTTTGCCGTTAAAACTTTTAATTAGCAAATTATTGCAATCTTTTCTCAATTAGTTACTGCACAAATTTGTCATACTCATAGTCATTTTGGTCGCATTGAATTGGGTAGTTGTTTAGAAATTTATTTAAGTTAATTTTGTTTTTAAAAAAGGAAAAATTTCTTTACATTAATTTTAATTTTCTAAAATTTCATCCAACCAGATTTCAAATATCGTTAGCTAGCATAGAATTGAATTTCTCATAATTCATGTGGACACGACTTGGTTCTTACCGATTTATTACTTACTTCGACAACCGTGCACTTGCGGTTCACGAACAACAAGCCAGAAGCATGAGTTGACTCATTTTTCCTTATTTTAGTCAACTTACTCCTGCAACAATCAACAGATGTTTCCAGATGATTATGATCTAGAATTGAGAGAATGTTTTTCTTAATCAACCTCTCAACCCTAGCTCTGGAAATGTGGTTTGATTTTTATACCACAATATGTATAACTTATCCTTTATCAGGGTTCTCCTTTTTCATGACTTGTTCGGTAAGATATGACGAAGCACATATCTAATTTATGGTAAGAAACATTCTACATAAATCACATGACAAGAAAGTTGTATCAATATGTTTTGTATTAAACAACAACTGTACAACAAAAGAATTAATTACAAAAACTCTAACCTTCTTTGTCTAAAATTGATACAAAGATCAAATATAAAATATATTATGTAAAACCAAAATGAACCTTGTAGTAAGGTTCAGAACATACATCCCCTACAGATATTACAACTTCTTCATTGTTGTTAACCATTAGTTTCTCCTTCCCTTTAGTTGGCTTTATGCTAGATATAAACCCCTGCATTATGGAAGCAATATGATTAGGTGCTCCACCATCCAACTACTAAGAACTTGATGCGAATATCACAAAATTAGATTCATAAATTGACGAGCCAAGGAGTTACCTGACAGTTTCTTTCTTCCCTTCCAAGCCTTTATACTGTTGGCTTCTTTATATCTGCAGGACCTTTACCAGCATTGGATTGACTAGGATTAGCATGTAGATAAGATTTAAACTTTCTTCCTTTGAACTTAGCAAACCTCACTTTTGCCTTCCCTTTAGTTGTTTCGAGGGTTGTAAGAGTAGCAATCTTGAGTTTCTCCTCCTTAGAAACACAATGGGCAATCAAAGCATTGAAGTCCCATTCCTAATCGAAAAAGTAATATGTTGTCACTAGATTACTATACTCTAGAGGGAGTATACTCAGTGTCTAGTGAACTATGTAGACATTAGGAAGAGGAATATTCAATGTCTTCAGTCTACTATAGAGATGGATCATCCTTGATATGTATTCCATCACTCCCCCTTCTCATGTATATCTCGTGGAGAATAATTCTTTCATTATTTATGGGTTTTGTGAATGAGTTTGATGATGTTTTTCAGTTTAGAAATGAATACATGCATGTGTTGAGTATGAAGCAATTCGGTGATAGTGATGATAAGATGAGTTATATGAATGTGTGAAATCGAGTTTATGCAGAAAGTGTTTATAGGATTGTGAGAATTCAGTTTAATGAGAATCTGAGACATGGATAACTGCAAAAAAGGTAAATAGGTTCTATGTTTTATTATATTGGATGGAATTATGATAAGTGCAGAAAATGATGTAAACAAATGTAGAAGATGATGAACAGTTGTGTATAATTTCTGATTTTGGTACTTGTAATTATTCTTGCATTTTAAGTTGTTTTTGAGTAAGGTGAGTTGAAAGGGGAGAAGGAAAGTTGATTTATGCAATGGATGTATTAGTTATGAAGTGTAAAAATGGGAAAAACTAGAAAAAAATGCATTCGATTAAAGAAAGCGCAGAAAAATGGAAATATGCGTGAATATGTCAGTTTTTGATGTTGGATATTAATTTTGATTCATTTGTGTGTTGTTGAACTGAAAGGGAAGTAGTATAGATGATTTATGAATAAGATAGGAGTGTAAAATCTCAAAAAATGAAAGAAGGAGGAGAAGAAGAAGACATGCATTTTAGAGAGAGAAGTGAAGAGGAGTTGCACCAAAGGTTACTGTAGAGAGACTATTTTGTACATCTTTCACTCATTTTGTTATAACTTTGTATCCCGATCTCCAAATGACTTAAAAATTGAACCAATACACTCTTAAGACATTACTTTTCCTCTCCATAAAAATTTAGAGCCATCTGAATTGATTTGAAAAATATTGATTGGATGAAAGTGAGGAAATGTGCTGGAATGATATGAACTGGAGAATTTTCATTAAATATACTTTGGTAATTTATATCTTGATATGTAGATTTCCAAATGAGTTGATTCTTAATTAAGATTAAACTTGAGACATATTCCTATAACTTTCTTGAAGAAATCAAATTTTAATTCTGTCTCTAAGACTTTCAAAATTGGCATGAAATTGAGTCTTGGCTTAGGATGTAGCATTACTAAGGACAGAAATTATGTCCTGTTGTTATTGAATAAACTGCATTTATGTAGACCAAATAAGATTAAGGTTATTTCACCAAAGTTGTATCTTATTCTCTTAGATTTAAATTGGTATAAAGTTTGTAATTTTTGGATATTGAAATTGAGAGATATGGGTTGTACAACTTGAATGCATGATCATGGTCTAGCCAAAATTTCAAATGTACTTAGTCTGTGGTATTATGAGCGTAACTCATAGAATAATGAACTAAATTGAATGATTTTAATGTCATAAAAAACTTAAGACACAGAGGAACAATTGTCTAGAAGAAATTGTTACAGAAATACATCATTTTCTTGATCTTATTGATTATGCAAAGTTGACCCGCATGGGATGATTTCAACAAAAGCTGGATTTGTGAATGAGTGTGTAAATTTTTGCATTATTGGAGTACATCAATTTGTTATAGAAATATACCTGAGAATTTGTCATTGTATATGTATGATACATGATACATTTGTACATGTGTTTACTCAATTACATAAGCAGTACAGTAATGTGAAATTGTGTTAATGTATATAGGAGAGCAAGTAGCGCGACCATATCCTAATATTGCCAGAACGTCAAGGAAATAAACTTAAGGGAGCAATTTTGAGTAACCTAAGATGGTCTCACTTTAATTTAGTCTGATATTACTGATTTGAATTTAATATATGATGAATATGTACTGATTGTATACTGAATTCTGGACAATATTTATTCGAGGCGTTTGATGCATATAAATATCATTGGAAGTGCTATTTGTATATGAATGAGACTTCCTAAATGACTATCAACTAAAAGCGACTGAATGTTATGACTGACTGTATTGACTGAGATAATGTGATTGAAAGTGATTGGTTGTATTGAATGAATTGTGGCATGCATTTCATTTCAATACATGTAATATAAAGGCAGTTGTGACTAGTGTTATTACTGACTGAGACTACTACTGAAAAGAACTTAAAGCTCAAACATATGTGGTTAGAGCGTAAGGCTCACTGTGATCAATGAGCCCAGTAATACGGGATACTGAAAAAGCACACAATCAAAACAATGTAAAAACGAATGTGAGTCTCATACATATAGCATTCACATATGATTTGAATTCATTGAATGATTTGTAAAGCTGTAAGAATGTTATATGTTTGAATACATGGTATTAAACCAATGATTGTGTTTTATTCAAGTGTAATGAAATGATAGTTTGATTAAATTATTTGACTGAAATACAATTTCATCATCATCATCATCCAGGTTGAAGTCCCGCAATGAAGCAGGGTCTGGAGAGGTCTGATAGTACGCAGCCTTACCCCTACATAGTAGAGAGGCTGTTTCCGGTAGACCCACATGCAAATGAGACAATAATAAGAGTGATGTATGTACAAAGAAAAAAGGCACAACTATTACAATAAAATATTAAGTAGATAAAATTTACACAAATTATAATAATAAGTTCCAAAAAATAAAAATAAGGATACAATATATAAATATATACCACTAAAGTATTAATAATACTATAATAATAACAAAAAAGGAGATAATGCTAAAAATAAAAGCCAAATCGTAAAAGCACATAAAAGCCTGTAAAGTATACTAAGACCTACTGAAATGTGCTTGCAAATGAGGTCAAAGAAGTGAAAACCATGCTTGAAAAAAAAAAGTAAAACTGGCAGAGAAAATATAATATTAAGGCAATATTAGAGCAAATGGTGAAAATATAAGGAAGGTGGGATTTTAAAAGGGGGGAAGGCTTGTTGGTTGAAGAGTGAAGCACCAAAATCGATAAAAACCACTTTTTTAAAAAAAGCCAAGAGACCAACGGTTCGATTCGCAAAAGTAAAAGGACTGAAAGTTTCGCATGGAAAATGACAAAAGTTGTCAGGAGGCTCGAGAAATCTTTTGGTGGATATGATTCAAACCTTACGCAACGCAGCTGTACGTTCTTCGTTTGCCTGGCCTGTAGTCGTGCATTGTTTGCCGGGCGATGACCCACTGCGATTATGGAACAAAGAAACGTGTAGAAGCAACTGCACTGAAATCCCTTACCGACAAGAAAAGAGCATCTAGCCGCTTAAAGTCGTCTTCTAAAAACTTGACAAAAATTGGTGCTCTTGATCGTTCTCAGACCAAACACAAGCACAAAACTTGTTCCTGATCTAGATCCCAATAACCCCAATTACCAGAATGGTCATGAAAACAAGGCCATTCCAACCGAGAAACAGGGGAACATAGACTCTTATGGACATAGCAACCAACCTCGTCTAGGAATGGATACTCCGTGATTCAACCCACATAAACAACCCACAACTGACATGCACAACACAAAGATCACACTGACATAAACTGCAAACACATAAACAACTAGAAGGATAGCTGGCAAGTGCCACCCCTTACCTCCAGAAACGGCCGGTGCCACTCATGTAGAATGGCCAAGGCATAGGTCCTGTATCAACAGGCAGCCAGCTCGCCCAAAAAGATAAAAAGCGAGCGGTAAAAACATAATTTTAGATACCTGATGATGCGGATTCCCCATTGTTGCCCATGTCTTCCTCCCAAGTGAGTGTGAAGAAGAAATCCACCAACCGAATCGCAAATTATTATCAGAATAGAGCACGTACCTTTGCGCAGGGGTCTCTTCGTTGATGGAGATGAAGCATATGAGTTGCCATCTCTGCTTCCTAGTCCCGCGTCAAACCCTTGAATCTTCCCACTCGCACCAGTGGAAGCCTCACCCGTCATAATCCTGCCCTGCCTCTTGAGGGCGTAAACGACGTCCATCGCCGTCACAGTCTTGCGCCGAGCGTGCTCCATGTAGGATAAGGTCAAAGTGCTCCTTTACTCACTTTTTCCTTTTATTAAAATACAATTTGTTTATGAATTATGTTACAATATGTTTATGAATGATTTTGTTTTATAATATAAGCGAACCACCTAGGATGCTTACTCTCCTGAGTTCGCAAAACTCATCAAAATTACACTGTTGACAATTTCAAGTTCGAGAGAGAGACAACCTAGCTTCTAAGACTCTATAGAAGCATATTTTATGCAACTTTGACAATCATATATGGCTCAAAGGTCAGTTAGTTGAGAATTGAAGACAAAGTTTGTTAATAACTTTTATGCATTCCTTATGTTTGTAGCATACTATGTAGACTGAGCTGTTCATGCTCATAGGACGATGTTGTATATATGTGGATGATGTTGAACTTAAAGCTACAATGTATATTATGGTTATGATATAAAATTAGAAAATTTTGGATTTTAGCAAATGTGTAATTTGTGATTATAATTACGATGTCATCTGATAAAGTGAAGGTGATATACGTAACACGCTAATTTTGTCGGGCATATGCACGTGTGACCGTATGGTGCACGTGCATGCGTCAGGCAGGATTGGGGTGTCACAATTAACTTTCATTTTCATCGTTTGTACTTGAATATGATATTCAACAAATCATCCTATTTTCTTTTCCATATATTGTGTAAAATATTGAATTCAAATTCTTACATTTGTAGAAAATTTGATAAACAATAAATTTTAGGTAAAAATATGAGACCAAAGAGACAGTGTGAGGTAATGTGACCCAAGTTTAGAGGTATGTTTGGAGGTACTTACTGTGAAGGTGGATCGTCATAGTCTGCAGCTCGCACTGCCTCACTTCCTCCCCCTCTAAGGCCTACGGTTGTAGATGAGGCATCACCAACTACTCGTCATGCTACACCATCCACATCCTCAACTCATATATCATCCAATACTGTTTTATCGGATGAGGGAGACATCCGCCAGCCTGGTGCTGAGGGACCTAATAGAAGAAAGTACATAATAATTATCAATAATCTGTAAGTGAAATCGCATTAATCACTATTTGTTTTTAATTAAGTTATAGGTTTATCAGTATTTTCATTGTATAAAAATACTTCTTATATTAAGTTGATTTCATCTGGACCGTGTTCTAGAAATATGACTTCTAAATTTAAAGAAATGATTGATCCTGAGGGTTATGTGTAGAATAATATCTCTCAAGCCACAAAGAGATTTTACTTTCAGGAGTTTGAGATCCAATAAAGATTTATTTTCTTTTTATATTGATTTATATACACTAATTAGATAAATATTATTACATTATAGTAGTTAAAATTTTTTCCTTCTTATTTCAGAAAGAATTTTTCTAAGATTTTGATATCGATGCCATCATACATAAAGTATGGGAGAGGCGAGCTCGTACACGTTATCGCCACTTTATTAGTGCGATATACAAGATTGGTGTACGACTGCCTTATATTTCGGAGTAAATATGGAGTCGTTGGCAAGAGTATTGGGCATTTCCTGAAGCAATGTCCATCTCAGGGTGAAACTCCACCAACAGACGTGGAGGCTCGGTAGGAGAGAGTCTTCCCGTACATACGAGAGGATCAATAACTCACCACGAGTATGCACAGAGACTTGTAAGTTTCTAAACTTGACACTTATATTGTAAATGTTTTACTTTACTGTATAGATAATGATAATGGAATAAATGTCTGGTGCCATATATGGCTATGTTGAGTGATTTTATTTGTTTAACAGGGATAAATATCATTAAAATTGAGGAAATTCTGCTGAAATTTTTATAAAATGTAGTTCACATATAACAATTTAGGTTAGATATGCAGGAAAAGTCTATGGGAATGAAGCCTACACCTATTCAGTTGTTTTTACATACTCACACGAAGAAGTATGACGGTGTGACATTCATTAATAGCCGATGTAGAAAACTGAATGTATGTAAACTTAATGCATTATTATTATTTCTTAATAATAATCTTTTACTAATGTAAATATTGCTTCCTAAGAAGACCAAATACAACAAACCATTCAGCGACAGTCTCAGGAGGAATAACTTGTTGATGAGACTCATACGTATTTTGATAATGTGGGTAGTAGGGATCGTCGTGGACGGATATTCAGGCTAGGTTCATTTGTGAACACATATTATTTGCAATTTTCTATGTCCAGTACAACAACGTCTACTAGACCAACGCAAAGCAATGAAGTTACTGAGCTTCGGACTACAGTGCAGACATTGATGAAGCAGATGACTCAACTGATATAAGAGATGGAGTAGTTGAAGAAAGGGGTAGCGCCTCAGAGTACTCGCCATCATCAGGAAATTAGGATTGTTGTAGTCATTTACTTTCAATTACAAAGACTTATTATGTACATTATAATGTTTTTATTACCAATTAAGAAAATTTTAACTTTATATCATTAATCAATTTTCTATTTAAACAAAATAAATATATAAATAAATAAATTTATTATGTACAGATAATTCATAACTGTTGAAATAAATTTAATGTCAGGATTTTTAAAAAAGGTTTTTTATTTTTAATTGCCGACAGAATATATAAGATCATCGCCAAACGACTTTATTTACCGACAGAATACCTTAAATTGTTAGTAAATTATTCGATATTTACCGACTGTTCTTCTTCTTTTGTTAGTAATATTGAAACCTTTGCGATTATCTTAACTACGGTTTACCAACAGAAATCCATCCATCGTTATAATTTATCGACGAGTACATCTATCCATCGGTATATTTTACCGATAGAAGGACACATAAAAAGTTCGTTATTAAAATTATCTACGGTCGTATTAACGATGCTTTTGTCCATTATTAATTTCTGTCCGTAAACCATAGATAAAACAGAAAAAGTATTTAATATTATTAGAGAGTATCAGACCAACTTGATCAAAAGTAAGCCAGCACTATTATTTCCTTCTTCTATATAGTCAGAGGCTCTACAAGCCGAGTGATCAACCCACACCAACACACTCAACAAGAACTTAGACTTCATTCCTCTTGATTTTCTTGAAGAGGACAATGAAGATTCAAGTAGATAAGATCTCTGAAAGCATTGTCAAGCCATCTTCTCCAACGCCTAACCATCTTCGTCGTTGCTTATTCTCTTCTCTCGATCAAATAATGATCCGAAGTTTCCAACCACTGCTATTTTTCTACCCTAGAACCTCGTCAACCGACAACGCAGAGAAACTCCGAAAGCTTAAGACATCACTGTCGGAGTCCTTAACCCTGTTTTACCCTTTAGCCGGACGTTTGGTGGGTAACTCCCACGTAGACTGCAACGATGAGGGGGTTCCTTTCGTGGAAGCGAAGGCCAAAGGTAGTATCCTGGAAATCCTCGAAACCCCATATAGCCATTATCTCAATGAGTTCATTCCCTTTGATGTGGCCGCTCAAAACGACCTCGCTGCGTCTGTTCAAGTTACTTACTTTGAGTGTGGTGGGATGGTTATCGGAACTTGCATATCTCATAAATTTTTAGATGCATTATCGCTGGTTGTGTTCTTCAACACTTGGGCAGGCGTTGCTCAAGGTGGTGGAGCCATAGATCTGCCTCGTTTTGACGCATCCAACTACTTCAAACCCTTGAACATATCCGAATGTCAGCTCATCATGAAGAATGAGGATCATTCGGTTTCAAGGCGGTTCATCTTTAGCCCGTCTAGCATATCCGCACTTAAGCATAGATACACCATTAATGGTGGCATGACTAAGCAGCCCACACGAGTTGAGATCCTGACTGCTTTTATATTTATCAGATACATAGCCACCGTGAAACCAGAACAACGTAGTGCTGACACAACCTACGTCGTCAAACATGTCTTGAACTTGCGTCCCAGGATGAAACCTCCACTGTCGAATCAGCATATGGGGAATATTTTTGACGAGACGGTGGTGGCCGTGCTTGACACGAAGGAGGAGGACGCATTCTCTAGTATTATATATCAAATGAGAGAGTATATAAGCAACGTGGACGCAGAGTTTGTAAACAAAATTCAAGATGGTGAAGTTTATAAGAAGATGCTGAATGAGAGAGCCAAGGCACATGAAGCAGGAAATATGGTTGCTCTTAGCTTCAGTAGTCTTTTAGGGTTTCCACTGTATGCAACTGATTTTGGATGGGGAACGCCAGTGTTTACAGGAACAGTACACTGGCCTCAAGAAAATCAAGTTTTCTTCTTCGACACCAAAGAAGGAGATATCATGGCGTATGTTTATCTGAATGAAGAAGCTATGGCGAGATTTGAGAAAGACCTAGAGATTGCTTCGTTTACATCTCCCACTCCATTTTCTAATCCATCTAAACTTTGAGACTTCTCTGGAAGTAATATAGCAAGACAAAGCCAAAGTAGTATCAAGTTGTGGTTGTTCATCTCGCTTTTCTTTGCAAAAATAAGACAATTTGTCTGAAAAAAAATAAAGTTTGTGTGTCAGGACTTGACTTTTGTGGAAGGGATGAAATAAGCTTATCACTAATCACGTTTCTCAGCACAAAGCTTCTTTCTTGTTTTAACGGCGTTTCACCGGCACAAAACTAAAATGTAACCTACTCCAATCTTAAGGGACAGGTCAGTGGATAAGGGATTTTCCTAGTTTAAGTAATGTTGTAGGTTTAAATCGTCCTCATGTATGCAACTGTTTAAAATTTGGGGTCAGAATTTTGCCTCCCACAAAAGATTTATTCAGTTCGAGCAGAGATTAGTCTGAAAATGAATAGCTTAAAGGTGTCTTCCCATAATTAAGACCCTCCTAAAATACCTCATGAACAACCAAAAAGAAAAATGTAACCAACTCTTGCGTACAAATAGGAACAAAAGCCAAATAGGCCTGTACCTAACATGATATATATGTTGGAAATTTCCTTAAGGACAATAATTAATTTCATTCTAACGATTAAATAAATTTTTATCAATAAAGATAATAAAATATTCTAATAAAAAATTTGAATTAATGTCCTGAAATTTAGTAAAGAAACTAGCTTTATAGATAATACTTATTTTGATATGAGTTTTGAGAATTCAGTTAGTAGGTTTATACTTCAATTTCATATACACTTCATGTCTATCATATAATACACAACATTTCACTAATAATCATATAACATCACATAATACTTTGATCAGTTATTCCACATTTCATATTTAAAGCAGTCGAACAGATCATTTTGATCATACATATCAATTATATATGCAATACACATGAGATTTATTTTTAATTATTATTGTAACTAAGTGTCTATTTATTGGCCCATATTTCTTATAGATGTCGGGCTTGTTTTAGATATTGTCTCATATCTTTTGTAGATACTGAACACGTTAACAACTAAGCCTGTGACTCTTGTGTATATTATGAGCTTTAAACTTTTTCAGACTGATCATTTCAGTGACAACTACCTTTATATTATGTAATGAAATGCATTATATTCATATATATTCATTCAATTGCCGATATATATATATATAGTTCAATTGCTTAAACAAATCGACGTTCGAATATTCTGGACCAGTTGTTCACTTTATAAAAATATCTCGTACGATGAAGTTCTGGCCGCCTGTTACAAACAGGTCCTAGCCAATTAGGCCGTGCAATAATTGTGACGTTTCCTGTTGGGGCTGTGTCCTTATTGTCTTCTATATTAAGCTTAGCTGAGTGAGTATCTTGCACATGCAAATGCTGCTAGCTACAAATGGAGGACTGAATCAGCAAAGAACTGGGGTACTTTTCACAGCTCATATTTCAGAAAATGTCACTTACTGTTGTTTTCGGGTTTTGTGTGCGGTTAAAACTCTTCGAACGACTGCTTTCCCCCCTTTTTCATGCAACTTGTTCTTATTCTCAATTTACACATGTTTTTCATTTGAAATATTTAGATAGAAGGTGATAAAGATTTTTTAAATCACCCGTGGCCCTGTTTCTAACAACATCCAACCCATCTATTTTTTCTCTCCTAATTATTGAATGATTGGATGTTACAATGAGAACAGGTTGACACAGATTTAATTAAAGTCATACATAGAATTTAACCCTATTTGTTCCTTTTGTTTATTTCCTTTATTTAATTCTCCAACAAAGTAGCAGTGTTAGAGCTTCATGGATTTTATAAATTTACAAGGATAGAGTCAGCATTCAACCTTTGGTGCAATTATTGACTGTTCAAGAAAGAAGTGCAGAACGTTGGCAAATCTTAGAGGAAAAAGAAACAAGAAGTATCATTTGATCTATAATGAAGATGACAGGTAGCAGAAATTGCAGAAAAATCATGGGTTTAAGGGAACTGCATACGAACGTAGCTCCTCATCATTATTGAAGAACAACCATGCTTCGATTCCGTTATCTTCCCTCCGATCCATGAGACCAAGCACTCCTCTTCTGCTGTAGATCCTGCATACATAAAAGACACGAAGGTTTTCCAAGTCTAAAGTCAACCTCGTAGTTGCATAAAGTTTCTTCTTCATTGTCGATGTTTCAGAGTTTTAGTTCAATGTGTAACATAAATAATTTTTTACATTTTTATTAATTTAATGAGGCATTAAATTATCGTTAAAGATATTATCATGTTATAAAAAATCAAATTAATCGATGTGCTAATTATTTATAATGTGCTTGTGAAGAATAATTAAGGCTCATCAACAGATATTATTAGAGATGTCTGATCAAAAGTAGACCACAAGGCTCTATTTCCTTCTTTTATATAATCAGAGGCTCTACGAGCCGACTGATCAACCCACAGTAACACACTCAACAAGAACTTGACTTCATTCCTCTTGTTGCTCTCGATTTTCTTAAGAGAAAAATGAAGATTCAAGTAGAGAAGATCTCTGAAAGCATTGTCAAGCCATCTTCTCCAACCAGGTACGTAGTTACATGGGCCCAGTGGTGCACTGGCCCCTCAAAATTTTAAAAATTTAAATATCATATATATATATATATATATGAGGATGAAGTTATGTGAGGGACTACTAGTATATCGGACCTCTCAAATTTTTAAAAAAATTAAATATTTAGACCCTCCTATTATAAATTTCTGACTGCGCCGTTGTCTCCAACATCTAGCCATCTTCGTCTTTGCTTATTCTCTTCTCTCGATCAAATGATGCACCGATGTTTCCAACCACTGTTATTTTTCTACCCTAGAACATCGTCCACAGAAGACACCAAGAAACTCCACACTACAAGAAATAAGTTATTTACTGACCGACAATTCCATTGGTAAAGGAGCAATTTCTGTCAGTTGAATTAATTACCGACGAAAATCGAGGACGGACAAAATCGTCGTTAAAAGGATCGTAGTTAAACTTACCGACGGTAATATTCCGTCAGAAATTTACCAACACTCCAAAATATATTACTAACGGTCTATTTTACGTCAGTAACATTTAGTAACGAACAAGATTCCATCAGTAAACCGAAGTTAATGAACAGGAAACGTCATCTTACTTACCGACGGTGATAGCTTTACCGTCGGTAATAAAATACAAAATTATCATTTTTATTTCGTTGGTAAAAGTATATTAGAAATTTTTTTAATATATTCCAATTTCATGATGTTGTGATAAATACATAATGTTAATAGTTACCAATTATCTATTCATAATAAATTAATTTGTATATATATATTTATTAATCAGAAAAATAATTGATAAAATAATGTTAAAATTATTTTAATTGATAATAAAAAACAATGCATTGTGCATAACTTATGTTTGTAATTGAAAGCAAATTACAAGGACAAGCTAATGTCGTGATGATCGTGGGTGCTCTGAACTGCTAAGCCTCCCCTTCAACTGTTCCATCTCCTGTCTAAGCTAAGTCATCTGCTCTCTCATCTTAGCCATCTGCTCCGTCTGTTTTCTCATCTTAGTTATTTGCTCCATCTCCGCTCTCATCTTAGCCATACACTCCATCTCCTCTCTCATCTTAGCTGTCTACTCCATCTGCTCTCTCATTTTAGCCACCTGCTTCATCTACTCTTTCATCTTTACTACCTGCTCTATCTCCTCTCTCATCTTTGTCACCTGCTCCATCTCCTCTCTGATATTTGTCACCTACTTCATCTCCTGTCTTATCTTAGCTATCTGTTCCATGTGCTCCATCCGTTGATTCACATTAGCCTCTTTCAAATACCCTATCTACTCCTTCAATGTGTCCACTATGGCCCGAAGCTCGATTACTTCATTGCTGTGCGTAGGCCTAGCAGATGCTGCTGTATTGTAACATCCCACCTCCTATAGGAAAGGGTATTCTGGTAATTTGGGACGGGTTAGAAGTATTAAATTATATCTCGGCATGCACATACAACATATAGCCTCTATGATTGATG
>JANZLD010209190.1:0-18556 GCA_026413575.1 Erythroxylum carthagenense
AGAGATGACGAGAAATTGAGTTATGATATAAAGTAATCAAGTGTTCTTGAGGTGTAAGCTTATGAATAAGCTAGACATAAGAAAAGAGAAAAGATTGAAAGGAGAATTTAGAAAGATCATGTACAAATGAAGTGTAAATCTAAGTTCAGTTAGACACATATGAATTATGAAATGGGAATGAACATAAAATGTGCTGTAGAACATATACCCAGGATTGTCATTACGCATGCATTGTACATAGCCAATATAATTATTTGGGCATAAATGAATTTTGTAACGGGTGTGAATTGTGTATTGCATAAATTGTGTCATGTAGGTTAAACATCTGCATATAGGCGTATCCAGAATTTGGAAGCAAATGCTATTTTTTGGAGCGTACTATAAGTAGACCGAGATGGTCCCACTTCATTGTTTTTTATTTGAATTCTTGTATTAATTTACTATTGAATGATTTTGTAAATGTGATTGATTATGTTGGTTTACGGATAGGAGGTCTGATAATTGTGATGGTTGACTTAGACATTAAAGTGTTACTTGAATGTGAATTGGATGAACTAATTGTATTGAAGTGATTGCTAAGTGTTTTATGAATGTGTAATTGCATGCAAGTGAAAGTGTGAATTCTCAACTATATGTTGAATGCCGGACTACGATCCGATGAAAAGAAAATATGATTGAATAAGAGCATGCAAATATGAGTGATGCATTTCATTTCATGAATGCATGAAATATAATGGTTGTTGTGACCAGGGTAGCCACCGATCAGAGCTTAAAGCTCGACGAGTGAAAATGAGCTTTGAGCTCAAAATTGAATCAGAGCCTCAAGCTCAACGTTTAATGAGCCCTATATAGGACAGTTATCAATGAGCCCTATATGGGACAGTTATCAATGAGCCCTATATGGGACAGTTAGACAGTCGGTCACAACAAAGTAACAAATGGAAAGTAGATCTCATGTGCACTACGTATGCATAATATGAATGATTAAATTGTATTGGATATGAAATATTGTGAATTATGTGTTATGTGACTGGGTGAGCCATCGATGATGGTCACTGATTGAGTTCGTAAAACTCACCGAAAATTTGTAATTATTTTTCAGGATCAAAAGAATACCCCTTTAGGCCAACGGAAGTATACCTATAGCATTCAAGTGAAGGATAGAGGTCGGGATCAGTTCGCGTCTGCATTGCATTTCTCTACTTTGTATTAAATTGTATATTCCGCAAGTTTTTGTATAAATTGGTATTCCAAAATGACTCAAGTGTAATGTATTTGTAAATGGGCCTAAATTTGTTATAGATTTCTGCATAATATGTTTGTGATTCCAAAAATATTTTATACCGATTTCTGAACGATTGAGTGCTTTAGCACACTACACTCGCGAGGCATGGACTTGGATATCACCCACGATGTCGAGTTCAGGTCCTTGTGGGAGTGGGGTGCTACATCCATTCTCTGATGATACCTCAAAAACATAATATTTAAACTCAAAAGCTTGTACTAACCTATAAAACACTTAAAACATAAATGATTAACAAACTAACAAAATTCTAACCTAAACACATATTAAATGGTCAAATTAATGGATAAAGACATATCAAACTATGCCTTAAAATATGATGCAATTTACGCTTATCATATTCCTACTGAGAGAAGAATTATACTCTTTGAGTGATTGAAGCTTAGGCCAATCATAAGTTTAAGTCATCTAGTACCTTAAATAAGAGCTTGATTAAGTCCAGATTAGTACTACATAAGAGAAACAATTCATTAGCAAATGACAAGTTAACTAGATCCAACTTACTACATTTATAGTGGTACCTGAAGTTGGCTTCAACTTGAGTGTTGAATCTTATTAGTCTTGATAACACGTCAATTACTATTTTGATTATGTAAAAAGAGAGCAGATCCTTTTTTCTTAGTCCTTTAGCCCTACTAAATACTATAGTTGGCACACCATTGAATAAAATAGTATAAGATGTAGTTATAATGAATTTGGAGTTCTATGATGTGAATTTGTTAGGGAATCTGAAAGCTTACATTTCCTGAATAAGGAAGCTCGAACTAAGTTAAAAGCTTTTAGGAATTCCACCTTAATATCACATCTATTGATGGTATTTTGGTTTAATGCCTCTTAAATAAGACCTACATTATCATGATGTTATCACTTATTCTTCTTCTATGAACGAATGTTGTCTAACAAGAATTAATAATTAAATTGGGGACTTTTTTTAGCCTATTTGTCAAAATATTATATATCACCTTGTATATCACATTGCAACATCATATAAGCCTATAATCATTTAATGAAGTTGGATTAGGCACCTCGGGAACTAATGTCATATAGGTTTTGTTCAATTCTCTTATCATGTTAGCGATTTTGAAGAACTCCTATATTGCTGTAGTTAATATCTGTCCTGTAAGGTCCTAAGTAGCTTGGAAGAATCTTGCACTAAACCTTTTTAAGCTTGGTTCCTTATCAGAGTGTAGGTAAAACAAGGTTTGATTAATTTTCGTAACTGTAACCTCCTTAATAAGGTCTTATTTTAAGTAATCAGGAAAGGAGTTACTCAAGGACTAAATCAGAATATCAAGAATAGGCCTTACCTCCATAAAATCACCAAGCAGATTGCTAAAATGGTTAAAGGTAAGCTCTTTAAGGTCCTCTTGGTTGGATATAAAATTCCCTTAATATTTCTTAAGATGGTTATCTTATTTATGTTCTTTCTCACCTTCTCTTCATTATAAAAAAACTTGGTGTTTAAATCTTAAATCATCACCTGTAAACCATTTAATTCTTTACTGATACTTAATTTGAAAGCTAAAAGACTCTAAGGCCTCATAATATTCCTTAATTGCAATTTTTTCTAGAATCCTCAATCTTTAGTTAGTACGATTAGAAGTCAAATTAAGTTGAACTTCCAACATAGATCTTAGAGATCTTACTTTCCACTAAGAGATTGGTGAGGAATCATAATTGCTTAATGATATTATAGCTTGTTTAAACTTTTTCACAATCTATTGGCAAGTATAAGCTTTGGGGACAGTCACTCCTTGCTTTATTCCTTCCTTGATCAAATATGTGAATTGAAGAATCTGTAAGGAGTAGTCCTTTTTGGTCCAGTATAATTCAAATAAATGATTGTAGAGGTACAATCAGAGATTAAATAGTTGTAGAATTCCCTCTAACTGATGGGAAATTTCCTTAACCATTCAAAGTTTACAAGGCTTCTATCTAACTTCTTTTGGATGAAATATTTTTCACTTTGTTTATTACGGAAAATGAATTGACTTCCTCAATGTCTCAGATCCTCTATTCCTATTAAGCTAAAAAGTTTAAGCAAAGTATTATGCCTCAGTTAGACTTTGACTAGAAGACCATCAAATTCATTAGCATGCATAGTATAATTGAAGTCCCTAGCAATGATCCAAGCATTTGTGATCCCTATACTTATTCTTAAAAATTCTTCCCATAATTATGCCCTTTGAAATCCAAAGTTGGAAGTATAAACTGTGGTATTAACAATTATAAAGTTTAAGTAAGAGCTCCATACCTCACAATGGATGTATTGGTCGAAACATTCCTAATTAGTATTAAGCTAGAAAGTTCAAGGATTTAAGGTAGTGATGATTCTTCGGTTGTACTATCTATTATAATACTCAAAATGATTCATTCTTTGTTAAAGAACCATAATCACTTGGCTAAATTGCTCCAAATTTATTTTAGTTCTGATTAAACCAATAAAATGAGGCTTTTTAAGGAATCAAAAGCTTTTTAAGGCCTGCTATTTATTTGGGTTATTTAAACCCTAATGTTCCATATTAGCAAATTTATAAACAAGGGTAAAGTTGGTTTTTCTTCTTTAGCTTTCTCCCTTTATCTTTCTAATTGACTTTTTCTAAGTGTCAATTATGAAATAATCACAAGTGTAAGGTATAGCTATAGCTGGCACTAACAAGTATGGGGTCGATCCCACGAGGACTATGAGTACTAGTAATTACTATTATATAGTCTATGGAATTAGTTTTAATTTTTAAATTAAAATAAAATAAAAATAAATCAAGTAAAACAAATGGACAGCAAGATTGAATTAGAGAATTAAGGAAGCACTTAGTTAACTATCGATATTAGAAGATAAGTATCTAGGTTTTGAATCCCCCTAAAACCCTTAATAGATTGTTCTTTCATTATACAATTGTTTTATTGATTTATTGAATCGTAGAGATTTCTATTGTGTGATAACAACTGATCTTGAGTCTAATAACAACTAATCCTAAGGTTTTCATTTGAATTATCTAGGTTAAAGTTTATTGGATTGCTTTACAGGTTTGTGAATCCCTCTATTAGGTTTGAACCTAATCTAAAAGATTTATGCCATCCTATCTCCATAGTTGTAGTCAGCTCCTTCCAATTAAGGTAGATCTATTGAAAAAAAAGATTTCTCATATTATGAAATCAGATTATGATATAATATTTCAAATCTAGTAGAACACAAATAAAACACCTAATCGAATCATAATATATCAATCAAACTAATTGCACTAATAAAAGAATCAAAACATCTTAAAGTATCAACTTAGGGTTTATCTAACCTAGACACTAAAAGAATTTAGTTGCATATGATTGGAAAAAAAAATCAAATAATAACAAAAAGAAAAATGAATAAAAAATAACAGGTTCATAATTCTAAATCTCCCAGAGTATCTCCTATCGATTATTCTTACAAGTAGAGGTTTGATTTTGTATTCTCCTTATATGCTTCGAATCTTTGCTTCATACGGTATTTTCATTTGAATTCTTCTCCTTTAAGTCCATAACAATAATTATACCATGTAAACACAGTTAGAACAAATTAAGTGCCAAATTTACAATCAAAGTATAAAATATTAAGCAAGAATACATCAAATATGGGGTACAAATATGGTTAATTATGCATTTATCACTTTCCTTATTTGATCGGAGGTAACAGGATATATAAAATAACTTTCTGCAAGATTCTTATCGACCACCAATAAACATCTTTTTCCCTCTTCTAAGAACAAATTTGGAGTAACTTGCTGAGCTTTAAAGGATGCCTGTTAATGTTGAAGCTCAAATAAGGGTAAAATTTGATGGCTCATAATTTTCAGCCTTATGTGGTTCCATGGTCACTTTTTGAGGTTCCTTTTCCAATTAAGATATCTCCTTTACATAAACAATTTCTTCCACAGTCTTAGTGGGATCTTGTTTTTTAGGAATCCATTTCCTATATCAAGTTGGTCTCCAAACATAGGGCAAATTCATTATGTCTTTAACTAGATTCCCCATTTCATATAGTCTTAAGTATTTGCTGGATTCAGGTAGCTATATTTGTAATTCCATTGTAATACATATAAGAGCATATCCTATACGATTTATATTAGTAGTATTTCCATCCAAGGATAAAGTTCTACCTAGCTTACTAGCAAGATAACTTAGGCATTTAGGTCAACAATATTCATGGGAATTTTGTAAAAATTCACCTAAAGCGGAATGTTGTTCATACATGCCTTATCTAAGTAAACTCTAGGTTTCCATTTCTAAATGAACAAAGGCCTACCTTATACATGCCACAGACCTCCTATAATGATCTTTTCAACCTATTCTTTAGTGGAGAATTTAAATAAGAAGAAATCATATTCCTTGATCAAGACTATTTCTAGTTCATACTTATATTAGTTAGCAGTAGCCTAGCTCTTAATATGAGGAAAAAAGAGCCTTTTCTCTAAAAAGAACCCTATAATGGTAAATGTTCGTTTCCTAGCTCCCACATTTAGCACTTAGCATAAAGCAGCAACAGTCTTTGATCCCTCAAGAGAAGGCATATATCTAAGCTTACTTGATGTATGAGGGTCACTAGCTACCACTTTATTCCATTTCAAGTCTTTTGGGGTAACAAGTGGGGGATTTGTTCTCTCTAAAACAATAAGAGATTTCTCATTTAGAGTTTGTACAGAAGAAGAGGTTAGGAAAAAATGTATGGTGCATACCTTCGGCCTTTAGTATGCTCCGTGTTGTGTCCATTATGATTTTATTTGACCATTCATTAACTCTATTGCGTTGAAGAGTGTAAGGAAATGCATCTTCAAATGATGAAAATGTTTCAGTTTTGAAATGAAATTAATCAATGTTTCGGTTTAGGGGGTTTTGTTTGGTTTAAGATAAGAAAATAAAACCAAACTAACTAACAATAACAAATTGATGAAAACATGTAAAAATGATGAAAATGGTGAATTTTTTAGGAATCCGATTCTTGGGTTTAATCTCGGTCTACACCCTAATTAAACATATTTCAATGATTTGTTATTCTAAAACATCTCCTAGAAACTATTAATCGTAGATTAATCTATTAACCTGAGTTTTTCCTTAGATATTGTTTAATCAAGATATGATCATTAATTAAACCTAACTACTGAATAACCTAGGATACGATCTCTAGATTCAATTGGCTAGTAGCATTAGGAATTAAGAAAATTGATTAATCAAGGCAACAAACACATACGATGTGTCATTTAACCTAAATTGTGTTATCCCTAATAATTACAAACTATTAGTCACTACAAATGAATTTCAACATAAAAATTATGAATTACATTGAGTATTCTAGCAATAGGTTTGTAATAAAACAATCTAATAAACACATTAAAAACATCTTTTCACAATACCCAAATCCATACACATCGGATTTGTAGAAACTAGGTTTAAAAAAAGATGGGTGGGGTGGCAAGTGTCACACTCGTGACTTGATGTATCACAAGTATGACACACTATATAGATGTGAGGAATAACTTACACCCATGCATGTATATTGTATAGCCATGACTTAAAACTCATGGCTGTGTGATAATTTGGCATGGTCGTGAGTTAATGCTCACGACCATGCCAAATGAATATGATTGTGAGTGATTCTTTCAAGCTATCTTCCAATTGATCTTTTCTAGCTGTGCACTCTTTATTTTACTCTCCAAGTGCAACAGCCTTCTTCCTTCAGTTTCCATTATGATGTTTTCCATCAAAATTCACGTTCATAAGATATCTTGCATGCATGCAAATCCATGAACAACCGTGAGTTACAATGTTGTCTTCTTTTTTGTGTTTTCATTTTTTTGATCTTCTTTTTTTGTTTATTTTCCCTAATCTTCCTTATTATAGTTACATGAAGATAAGTGGATATAAATCTTTGGAAAATGGCTCAAATATAGTGCTTGCGACTCACTTTAAGTCCTTTGCTTTTGAATTGTGCCTAAAACCACGTATGAGTCAAAGTGAGCATATTAAAGAATTTCATACCATTAATCACTAAATGTTATGGAATAATAATATAATAAATTAAGCATATATCATACCCCCACTAAAAGTTTGTAATTCTTTAATAGGATATCCACTTTTCTTTTCAACGTAAGCCTTGAATTTTTTTAAATTAGTTAAAAACTTCAAATATCCCTTATAAAATATAAACCCAAATTATAACACCCCACTATCATAGAGTATATACTCAAACATCCAGAGGACATTCAAGAACATACCCTATGAGAATGGCATGTTAGAGCAAACACATCAGCTTATCATGGCATTATAAAGAACATAAATATTTTAAGTTCATCTCATCCCATTTCATTAACAAAACATAATTTACATTTTCATTTCATTACACGCCAACCATATATTTATATTATAAAACCATTTTTGAGTTTGCAATTTCATATAACAAGTTCTATCCCAATTCAATCATCATAATCTTTCTATTATAACATGCCATAAAGAACAACACTTTACTTACTTATTTAGCTTCCAATTCTGGCTCAATTAATTAAGTTAACCTAGCCCTCCATATATGCAAGATTATCACAAATTCAAGGTGGGATTAGATGACTTTCATCTATGATAAAACAACAACAATCAGCTAGTTCTTTAGCTATTTTGTGAAGGGTAAAAGCATGTATTTTATGTGGTAATTTAGCATAGCTTTAAGAAAAACCCAAGAAGGAGAGATAGAAACAAGTTTCGTGGTGAGAGATGAGAAGAGAAGAAGAATGAGCTAGGCTGAAACAGCACCGCAAAAATGTTACTCTTAAGGTGCTAAGTGTCATCCAATTAATTTGCCATATGTCTAAAGGCATGTCCTCCATTTATCATGTAAATATGTTGCCATATGTCACCAATAAAGCTAGGTCATATGTCATGAAATCACAGTTGCCGATTGTCATCAACTTACTAATCCATTTGTCACTTGATGATCAATGCCAAATGTCACTTAATTATAGACTTAATCATTCTAATTTTCATGCATCAATTTTTTTTTACCACTTGGCATTTTTCCTAGACTAAATGTACATTTAATTCCTCAATTTTACAATTATATCAATTAATTCTAAATTCATTACTTGTAATCAATCAAACCAAAATTTAAGGCATAAACATTTCACAATTCATATCATGAACGTTTTAATCTTTTTATACACCGGAATAAGTCAAATGAGAGTATATGCATTCTTTGCAATGTGTACAAGATCATAATTCATAATTCATGTGTGTAAGCTAATGATATGTAAATGAATGAAATGCATTTCATGAATTCCCAATGACAACTAAAGCTTTAACCCTTAATATAGGGAATAGGTTATTACAATTCTCCCCTTGAAGAAATTTCATCCCCGAAATTCTTACCTGTTTGATTAAATAAGTGGTGGTACTGATTCTTCATATTCTTTGCAGTTTCCTAAGTGACTTCTTCTCTAGAATGATTCTTCCAAAGAACTTTGACCAATGGAATCACTCAGTTTTTTAACTACTTAGTCTGATAACCAACCATCTTTATCAGTTCTTCAACATAACTCAGGTTAGATACAAATTCAACTTCCTGAGTAGGTAGTTTATGGGTTAGATCCAATTGATATTTTCTAAGCATACTCACGTGGAAAACATTGCAAATTTGAGCCATTTTAGCCGATAATGCTAGTCTGTAAGCCAAGGGTCCTACTCTTTCAGTAAACTCATATGGACCAATGTATGTAGGGCTTAACATACCATTTTTACCAAACCTCAATACTCCTCACCAAGGTGATACTCTCAGAAACACCATATCAGCCACTTGGTATTCCATATCCCTCCGATATTGATCAACATAACTCTTTTGTCTATCTTTAGTCACCTTAATTCGACTATGAATCAATTTCACTTTATCCATAATATCCTGAATTAGTTCTTGGCCTTCAATGATCCTTAAACCCTCTTTATCCCAATTCGATGGTAATTAACATTTCCTACCATATAAGGCTTGATAGAGTGCCATACTGATACTACTGTGATAGTGATTATTATATACAAATTCAATAAGTGCTATATACCAATCCCATGCTCCTTGTAACTCCAAAACACAAGCTCTGAGCATATCCTCAATAGTCCTAATAGTCCTCTCATTCTGTCCATCTGTCTGAGGATGAAATATTATACTGAAATTCAGTTTTGTACCCAAAGCTACCTGTAAACTACCCTAAAATCTGGAAGTAAATATGGAATCCTGATCAGACATAATAGATACTGGGACACCATGCAATCTTACAATCTCATTCATATACCTCGAGCTAATTGTTCTAATGTATTATTCTCTCTCAAAAGTTAGAAATTGGTCGATTTCGTCAATCTATCAATAATGAACCAAATAGTATCATGTTTCCTCAGATTCCTTGGTAATCCTATAATAAAATCTATGGTAATTCTCTCCCATTTCTACTCTGGAATTGGCAATGACTGTAACTTCTCAACCGGAGCTTGATGCTTAGCTTTAATCTGTTGACAAGTCAAACATTTAGCTACATACTCCACCATTTTCTTCTTCATTCCTGGCCACTAGAAATGTTGTTTCAGAGTATTGTACATCTTGGTAATACTAGGATGCATAACATAAGTTTCCATGTGTGCTTCTTCCAAAATCTCTCTTCTCAGATCATCAACACCAGGTACACACAATCTCCACTTCAACCATAAAGTATCATCTCTCAACTCAAACTCCAAATTCAAATTATGTTTCAACTTCTTAGTAAGCTTCACAAATTCTGGATCTTTACTATGAGCTTTCTTATTCTTTCATTCAATACTGATCTAAGCTTCAATGTAGCTATCAATGCTTCATTCTATACACAATTCAGCTCAACTTTCAATGCTCTCAATTGTACTAAATTTGGTAACCTCAATGTTTGATTCTGTGCCACACTGCTATTGGATTTCCTACTTAATGCATCAGCCACAACATTAGCTTTACTAGGGTGATACTCAATTATACAATCATAATCTTTAAGTAATTTAATCCACCGCCTTTTTCTCATATTCAATTCCTTCTAACTCAATAAATATTTCAAACTTCTATGATTAGTTAATATCTAAAATTTCTCATAATACAGACAATGTTTCCAAATTTTCAATGAAAACACCATAGTAGCAAGTTCTAAATCATGAACCGGATAATTAAGTTCATGTGACCTTAACTGTCTCGATACGGATGCGATCACTATGCCATACTGCATCAATACACATCCTAACTCCTGGTACGAAGCATCACTATACATAATATATCCTCCATATCCTGATGGTATAGCTAACACTGGTACTGTAGTCAATTGGTGTTTAACTCCTCAAAACTCATTTGGCACTCATTAGTCCATCTAAAAGGTACAGTCTTCCTCAAAAGTTTTGTCAAAGGGGATGAGATTAATGAAAACCCCTCGATAAACCTTTTATAATAACCTGTTAACTTAAGAAAACTCTGGATTTCAGACATATTTTTTAGAACTTCCCCTTCATTACTGCTTCAAATTTCTTTGGGTCCACCTATATGCCCTGTCCATACACGATATGATCCAAGAATACTACTTGATCAAGGAAAAATTCACACTTACTAAACTTGGCATACAATTGTTTCTCTCTCATAATTTGTAAGAGTAACCTCAAGTGCTCAGAATGTTCCTCTCTACTCCTCGAGTGCACCAACATATCATCTATAAACACAATCACAAAATGATCCAAGTAAGGTTAAAACACCTTATTCATCAGTTCCATAAAAGTTATCGAAGCCTTTGTCAACCCAAAAGGCATCACCAAAAACTCAAAATGCTCATATCTAGTATTGAATGCACTCTTAGGTACATCGGCTTCTGCTATGTTCAGCTGATAGTACCCTATTCTCAAATCTAGTTTAGCAAACACCTGAGCTCCCTATAACTGGTCAAGCAAATCATCTATCCTTGATAAAGGACACTTTTTCTTTACTGTCACGCAATTCAACTGCCTATAATCAATACACAATCTCAAAGTCCCATTCTTCTTCTTCACAAATATCGTTGGAGCTCCCTAAGGTGATACACTAGGCCTGATAAAATCCTTATCTAACAACTCTTGCAATTGGATCTTAAGTTCCATAGGTGCCATCCTATATGGAGGAATCAATATAGGAGCAGTACCCGGAACTAAGTCAATCATAAACTCTGTCTCTCTTTCTAGAGGTAAACCTGATAATTTACTAGGGAACACATCCAAAAAATCCATAACAATAGGAATATCCCATACAATCTGCTTAGTTCGGGTATCAATTACATAAGCTAACTATGCCTCACATCCACCTCGAATCAGTCTGAGAGCATTCATTGAATAAATCAACCTAGCTAGCACTGCTTGACTAACACCTTAAAATATTACCTTTAGTTGATTAGGGGATTCAATAGTCACTTCCTTAGTACAACAATTTATTACCGCCCTATGTGTAATAAGTCAGTCCATACCCAATATGAGATCTATCTCCTTCAACTACAAAACTATTAAGTTGGCCTTCAACTTCGTCGGATCAATTCGAATGATACACCATAGATTTCCCCACTCACTGTAGTACTTCCTATAGGAGTACTTCTAAGCCACATTTCATCACCTCTCTCACACAATGCAGTTTAGATGCTAGACGTGGTGAAATAAATGAATATATGGATCTTGGATCTAATAATGCAAATGCCTCAAATTGAAAGACATTTAACACACTTGCAACAACATCTGGGGAGTCCTGTGCCTCCTATCTAGTGATGGCAAAGATCCTAGCCTGAGACCGTAGCTGGTTACTCCACACCTCAGTCCTAACCATAGGACCTGCTGAATTAGTCCTACCTCTACCTCTCCCTCTTTATCACGCTCCACTAGCTCTACTTTGCTGAATAGTCTCAGCCGCTAATCCCTTCTCACTCTACACTGTGATCCCAAATTCGTGAGACAGTCTTTAATTTGGTGCTTAAAAGAGTCACAATGCAAGCAAGCTCTCGATATCTTCCAACAGTCCTCACCATGTTTCTTTCCACTATGCTTACAACTGGGCATCTGTTGTGTTTTCCCACCAGATACTTAACCTCTTCCACTAGCAACCTGAATAAAACCACCTCTCAGTCTAAATCCCCGCTATCTCGATCTAGTATGTCATCGAAACAATCTATTCTAGTGTTTACTAAATCTGCTGCCACAATCAGCTTGGGACTCACCCTGCCTCTTCATTCTGAACTCCTACCTGTACTCTCTTTGCCCATCTTTCAGTAACTGTTCAATTTGGATTGATGCATCTCTCAGCTCAGTAAAGCTACTTAAATTGGTAATGGCCAGTCTCATTCTGATCTCCATTTTCATTCCATCTTCAATAATTCATTAATGTGATAGCATACCCCAATAATTCATTAAACCTCACCTCATACTCAACTACAATAAGATTCCCCTATTTCAGATCCAGGAACTCTTTCATCTTACCAGGTAAATCTTGGGCATATAGTTCTGTTTGAAAATTTTCAAACAATCTTCCTCCTTCAATCTATAGAGTTGGGTGGAATTGTCATGAATAGTCTTCTACCACTAATAAGTTGGACCTTGTAGTAACGAAGAAACATAGTCGAACCTTTCATCGGACTCACAGTCTATTTGATCAAACTCCTATTCGGTTCTTTTCAACCTACCTTCTGCCTCTGCAGGGTTTGTATTTCTATAGAAGTCTACAGCCCCTGCTTTCTAAGCTTACTTTCTAAGCTTATCATACCTCCTCTTTCTCCTCTCAGGAATTCTTGGAGGTATTGGTTCATACTGTGGTACTGGAGACTCTCTTTTGGCTCCTATGGACTCAAGGTCAGCTGACTCTGTGACTCAATCTCCTATAACAGATGACCTATAACAAAAAATAGTTGTGATCACTATACAAATCTCTCAATATATATCATATCTAAACGCTCTTATATGTCCCTAAGGATGCCAAACTATACACTGATACCAAAAATTATAACACCCCACTATCATAGAGCATATACTTGAACAACCAGAGGACATTCAAGAACATACCCTATGAGAATGGTATGTTAGAGCAAACACGTCAGCTTATCATGGCATCATAAAGAACATAAATATTTTAAGTTCAACTCATCCCATTTCATTAATAAAACATAATTTACATTATCGTTTCATTACACACCAACCATATATTTATATTATATAACCATCTGTGAGTTCACATTTTAATACAACAAGTTCTATATGATATGAGTTACTAAACAAAAACATTCTATCTAAACTCCTTAAATGTCAGCGGACTAGACCTTTGAATCATTTCTTATTCCCAAAATGGACAATACTAGACTTTAACTAGATTCCCTTAGAAGCTAAGTCTCCGCTCAGTATCTGCAAAATCAATATTGCAATTTTGATGAGTTTTATGAACTCAATGAGTGAACCATCATCGATGTGCTCATTCAGACATAACATAAACATCTTATGTATAAAACACAGTTCATTTAGTATAACACCTCATCCAAAGTCGAATCCCATATATAGCACCTTACTCATCATATTTCAACAAGCATATTATGAATACAAAATCTTCATATAGTCATTTCAGAACAATCCAATCATTTATCTGAATTCTTCATATCATCATGTACACAAGCATTACACATCATTATAACAGCACAATTCAACATTTATTTGCAATCAATCTCATGAACAAATGTAAAGATATAGATGCAAATGCACACGAGACTCACTTCTATTTTTATTTTTTTATGACCGAGTACCTATTTAACTATCCCGTATCTGTTGTGAATACCCGGCTTATTTTAGATACATTCATATACCCATTGTAGATACATGGTTTATTAATTGTTGAGCCTGTGGTTCTTTATGCACATTCTGAGCTTTAAGCTCTTTTCACGTTGGTCACTCCGGTCACAACTCTTTTATCTTATCATGCATATTCATGTGATGGAGTATAACATTCCATATAATATGCTATCAGTCACTTTGTTTCAATGTACACAGTCAATTATCACAATCATCATATCTAAGTCTGGCATTTAACATATAGTTGAGTACAAATTTCCCCATTCACATACAATCAGTAAGCATTTCCAATACATTCTTGAATATCAAACTCCTTAGACCAACAATGTCCGGAATATCAAAATTATATAAGTAGCAATTTAGTAACTAAAATTTAGACAAAAACAATTCAATTATAATGAGGATCATCTAGATCAAGTCACAGTATGCTCCAGATAGCTATTGCCTTGACGAATCAGCAATGTCTAGAAGTTGTCAGTCAATTATGCTCTAAATCATACAAAAAACACATATGTACACATTACTAACTTGTTTAATCAAATAAGTACTCAATCATACACATGTATATGTGTTATGTTCAATGCATGCTCAATTGATCATATTAGCTATGTAACCTTATTCACAAATCTTAATCACCTATACATCATGACTTGCACATCATTTAGTTTGCAATTAGGTTTATGCCTTAAGTAAACTTGATCACTTTCCATTCATCATTCATAAATTCATCAATCTTTTTCTAGTATTATACATTCACAATTTCCTCGATTCATATTCAATCATACCTAATTCACTATATTCATATTCTTTGGATCTCATTTGCATTCATAAAAACGCCTTTATACTATTAACAACTTATATTTTACACTTATCCTTGAACATTTTCATGATAAAAAACTTCTTATATCATACACACAATTGTTACTTTAAATCTGGAATTTCAGCAAGCTAAATCTATACATTCACTAAATTTTTTCCAGCAATATATTTTCATACATTTACTCAATTCTTATCCATAATTACCCCATGTTCTTCAATGCTCATTCATCCATACCTTATACCCATTTCTCGTATCCTTTAAGATCATGTTTACATTAAAAGAACTCATTTATTCCTTTAACGAATCAGAATTTCCAGATTTGAACTCAACACATCAAAACAGACCATTCTTTAGATAACTACATAAACTTATCAAGATATCTTCTAGTCAAAATGTTTCACAGAAGCATTAATAAGACATCAATAATAAAATTTTCAGGTTTATACTTTGATTAATTCGAGCTCTAAAGTCCCCAAAAATTAAGAAATAATATAAGGTTCCTGCATAGGGGTCTGTCATAGATAATATTAGGAAAACAAGTATAACTCAAGCTTTGGTCACTATTTTATCAAGCCACTTTCACATAGGTCATTGACCTATATATAAAACTTTCATTCTTTAAATTTCATCAAATTCATGCCCTAAAGATATGTAAAATAGATCAAAAGAGGAAGATAAAATTGAAACCAAAATTTCGACCTACAGCTCTAATTTTGGAGACTCAGGAACACTTTAATAACACCTATCTTTACCATGAATCCACCTTCATTTATACTTGAAATCGCAAATTAAATCATCTATACAACATTCCATAGACTACCATTTTCGTATATGTAAAAAAAGACCAGAAAAGTATCCATTCATTCTCCATTTTCCAGCATATATTCAACATCAACATCATACATAATCTATCCCAATACAATCATTATAATCTTTCTATTATAACATGTCATAAAGAACAACACTTTTCTTACTTATTTAGCTTCCAATTCCAGCTTAATTCATCAAGTTAACCTAGCCCTCCACACATGCAAGATCATCACAAATTTAAGGTGGGATTAGATGACTTTCGGCTATGATAAAACAACAACGATCAGCTAGTCCTTTAGCTATTTTGTGAAGGGTACAAGCATGTATTTGGTGTGGTAATTGAGCATAGCTTCAAGAAAAACACAAGAAGGGGAGACAGAAGCAAGTTTCGTTGGTGAGAAATGAGAAGAGAAGAATGAGCTAGGCTGAAACAACACTGTAGAAATGTTACTTCTAATGTGCTAGATGTCATCCAATTAATTTGACATATGTATAAAGGCATGTCCTCCATTTATCATGTAAATATGTTGCCTTATGTCACAAATAAAGTTAGGTCATATGTCGTGTAATCACAACTGCCAATTGTCATCAACTTACTAATCCATTTGTCACATAATGATCAATGCCAAATGTCACTCAATTATAGACTTAATCATTCTAATTTTCATATATCAATTTTTCTTACCACTTAGTATTTTTCCTAGACCAAATGTGCATTTAATTCCTCAATTTTCCAATTATATCAATTAATTCCAAATTCACTACTTGTAATCAATCAAACCAAATTTTCAAGGCATAAACGTTTCACAATTCACATCATGAATGTTTTAATCTTTTAATACCCCAATGAGAACTAAAGCTCTAACCCTCAATATAGAGAATGAGTTATTACACAAATCCTTAAAATGATGTCATCAATAAAAATAATAATAAACTATTATTTCCAATTGACATGATATTCATCTATCCACACAAATCATAATGAATGAGTTCAATTGGTTATACTACATCACAAATTTATGCTACTTTCCAAAAGTGCAAGCCTTATAAAACTATTCAAGACGATTTATTTTCGGCTAGTATTTCAACATATTTTCCTAAGAAAATAACTTCAAACTCAAAATTTTTAAATGTCCAAAACAAAGATGCCATAACTGATACTCATTTTTGATAATTAAATTAAGACATGGATAAACATCACTGGCAATATCAACTCAAAATATGAGATATTTCATTGAAGAAGACTTAATAAAGAGTGTACATTTTTTTATTAAAAATGGAGAGTTAATTGTCACTTAGGTCTATAACCTTCCCTTTTTAACAATGACCCAAATTAAGTAGTTTACACTTCCTGTTAGGAATATAGCATTCATAAAAAAAATGAACTTATGGTCTCAATTTTTTAGCTAAATAAGAACTTGCTTTTTATTGTTACTATTAAGTTGTTATCATTCAAAATTTTGACCTCAATTTGAATTGATTCATCAAGATCAATAAAGAGGTCCTTCTTTTCTCATATATGATGGGTAAACCTAATGTCAAGGAACCATATGTGTTAATTCAATGTTTCATTGGTTGTATCGACCATCAATAGTGTATGGTTTCACCTTCATCATTTTATTCTATATAATTAAGTTCCTGATTACTTCATTTTAATTTACCCTCATTTTAATAATCATAATGTTTTTAACTAGAATATCACTTAATATTGGATTTGTCACTCCTTCCTTTTTTATGTCAACATCCCTAACGTCTATAGTTTAGGTTTTGTTGATGGCTTAATTCTAACCAATCATTATTGTAGTTGCCTCTTCCTTTACTATTTTTTTATGACTTCCATGATCGATATTGTAATAATTATGATCACCTCCTCCTTGTCTTCTATCACATGCTTTGGCTTGTTTCGCCGACTTTCTTGCCTTTAATGGAGACCTGGCTACGAAATTGTTACTTAGTTAGCTTCTTTTTTTTTATTTCTCATTCAGGCACTACTCATGAGCTTATATCATACTAGATAATTCCTTAATAATTATCTCATTAAAAATGGTTTTCTTTTATTAATTCCACAATATTCTCAAATTTGGATGTATATTTATGAGGTCTTCTTCACTATGATTGTATTTATATGCTTGTCACCATTTATTTTCATTGATTTAATAAAAAATACAAGTTATGTAGTTAGTAATAGTATCAAATGATTCTATTTATAGAAGTTCTTATTAATATCCTAAGAGTTGGATTTTTACCTTTTAACTTTGTCTTCTCCTTTGAATATTGTCATCAAAATGTCCCAGACCTACTTTAAAGAAGTTACTTTCATGATCTTCTTAAAGACCTCATCATTCATTCCTTGATGAATAAAATAGTATGACTTCTTATCCTTCTTCTTCTTCTTCTTCTTCTTCTTCTTCTCCTCAAGAATAAGCCTAATTAGCATTCTCTACAAGATTCATTATGCCATTCTCCATAAAGCTTAGGAATTTATGGTAGTAAAAAAGCAACTTCAACTGCACACTTCACTAGTTATAAATTTTCCCACCAAGTAAGAGAATAAAGAATTAATTTAAGTTATTCATAACTATAGATATAATATCAATGTTGTGGAACAATTTAAGTAACAAAAATTGCAAATATAAAGTGAAAGTATATGAAAGAAAAATGTAACAATATACTTAGTGTTAGAGTAGTGCCCTAAAGGCAATCTGTTGGGACCCGATCCGGAAACCGGATCCCAACCGGAAGACGAAGGAAACAAGGCGAATTCAAATAGGATAAATTGA
>JANZLD010212977.1:0-18482 GCA_026413575.1 Erythroxylum carthagenense
ATATATCAATATATTGTAGTATCTCCAAATACACAACAATCACCAAAGGGCTCAGAAAGTTCAGCGTTACAAGTCCTCCCCTCTTTAAAAGAGTTTCACCATCGAAACTCCTAAGTTAAGAACACAAAGAAATGGGGGTACTGACGTCTCATAGTATCCTTAAGTTACCCTATCATCTCCCCAACTATCAAGCTAACCTAACCTTATATGCAATGTTTATATCCTTTTCTTCCTAATGTTCCTTTATAAACAAGTTGTCTTCTTTTAATCATAACTCTCTCTAAAAAAAATCCAATTACCATGATTCTTATGCCCCCTGAAAGTAGACTTCCATAACATCTCCCTTTAAAATATAATCTCCATCCAATTATGTCCTATTTCTAGTAAGAAATCGACTGGTAACCGATACTCAACCCTCAATAAATCATTATCAATACATCTTTTAACAAATTCATTTCATAGAAGCATTAGTAAGACATCAATAACTATTTTTCATGTTTTACACTTTCACTAATTTGGACTCTAAGGCCCTCAAAAATCAGAAAATAATATAGTCTTCTTGCACAGGGGTCTATCACAGGCAGTATTAGGGAAACAAGTATAACTCAAGATCTAGTCAGTATTTTTCCAATCCACTTTCACAGAGGTTAGGTTAAGACATATATCTACAACTTTCATTCTTTGAGTTTCTTCAAATTCGTGCTCTAAGGATATGAAAAACAGATCAAAATAAAAAGATCAATTTGAAACCAGAATTTCAACTTACCTTGATAACTTCTTTGCTTCTTTTTTTTCCTTCTCTTCTCGTTTTCATTTTTCTCTCTCTTCTAACCTAATGGCAGATCTTCACTCTTACTTCTATTGCCTTTTCATCCATTTTCTCTAGAAAATTCAAGGTTGAACTAATCCATGTCTCATCATGTCATTGGTCTATGTGTCACTTACTTTAGGCTCCACATATCACTCATTTTAAGGCTCCACATGTCACTACTTGTAAGGCTACACATGTTGCCAATTGTCAGACTACACATGTTACCAATTATAAGGCTACACATTTCACCATTTGTAAAGCTACACATGTCACAATCCTAAAGTGCCATTTGTCGCAAACTTAAAAGGGCCATTTGTCATAATTATACTCAAGCCACTTGTCATCCATTTAACTAAGCCATTTGTCACTTATTTTCAATTCACTAATTAAAATCCATCAAAACAAAATTCAGGACAAATCAACACACAATTATGTCATGATCAATAAAAACGTTTCCTACCTTGGAACATATCAAATGAGTGTATACATTATCTTGTAATGCATTCTAAAATAACCCATTCGACTCAATCTAACATTTTAATCTCTTAACAATTTTAGAAGGCAGGATATTGCAGCTCTCCCTCTTAGAAAAATTTCATCCTTGAAATTCATACTTGACTGATCAAATAGATGGGGGAATGCTATCTCATAGAATCAAAGAAAAAGACATTGTTTAATAAAATATATCAAACTAAGCCTAGCTTATCCGATATCCCAAACATCCTAAGGAAAGTCGAGAAGTACTCTAATCGAGATCGAACCATCTGACCGTTAAGGATGTCAACTTAATGATCCGAGACTCAACTTCTCGACCAAGACTTCCAACACCCATATTCGATTCCTAAGGCTCATAAACTTTTTGAAAATGAAAATAACACTTTTGAAAATGTACTAACCTGACTCTGATACCACTGTAACACCACAGATCACCCACTTATAGATATTGTCTGCTTTGGGCCTTGGCCTAGCCAAGCCCACACGGTTTTGTTTTTCCCAAGCCCTTCCCAAGAGGTCACCCATCCTGGTACTACTCTCACGCAAGCACATTTAACCTCAGAGTTGTGATGGGATCCGGTGCATTAAGCCGTGGAAAACACATCTGTAAGGGAGGCTTAGCCTCCTGTTGGTCCAACCGGCCCGAGAACTGGCTTTGATACCGCTTCTGTAATAGCCCAGATCACCTACCCACAGATATTGTTTGCTTTGGGCCTTGACCCAACCAAGCCCTCACGGTTTTGCTTTTTCTGAGGCCTTCCCAGAGGTCACCCATCATAGTACACTCTCACCCAAGCACATTTAACCTCGGAGTTCTTATGGGATTCGGTGCATAGGCCACAGAAAACGCATCTGTAAGGGAGGCCTAGCCTCCTACTGGTTCCGATACCTCCTCTGTAACAGCCCAGATCATCCACTTACAGATATTGTCTACTTTGGGCTTTGGCCCAGCCATGCCTTCACGGTTTTGTTTTTCCTGAGAGCTTCCCAGGAGGTCACCCATCTTGGAACTACCCTTGCCCTAACACATTAACCTTGGAGTTCTGATAGGATCCCGTGGGATAGGCCATGAAAAACATGTCAGTAAGGGAGAGGTATCCATACCCTTATAAGGCATACTTTGTTCCCCTCTCTAACCAATGTGGGATCTCACACTTTCCACCCCATTAGGGCCCTGCCCTCTTTGGGGCCCAGCCTAGCTGGTACACTGGCCCGAGTACTGGCTCTGATACCACTGTAACACCTTATATCACCCGCTTATAAATATTGTCCGCTTTGGGCCTTGGCCCAGCCAAAAACTCACGGTTTTGCTTTTCCCAAGGCCTTCTTAGGGGGTCACCCATCCTAATACTACTCCAAGCACATTTAACCTTAGAGTTCTGATGGGATCCAGTGCATTAGGCCATGAAAAATGTATCTATAAGGGAGGCTTAGCCTCTTGCCAGTCTAACCAACCCAAGAACTGACTCTGATACCATTTCTGTAATAGTCCAGATCACCTGCTCATAGATATTGTCCACTTTGGGCCATAGCCCAGTTAAGCCCTCACGGTTTGACTTTTCTCGAGGCCTTTCCAAGAGGTCACCCGTCTTAGTACTACTATCAACTAAGCACATTATTGGGATCCGGTGCATTAGGCTACAGAAAATATGTCTGTAAGGGAGGCCTAGCCTTCTGCCAGTCCAACCAGCCCGAGAACTGGCTCTGATGCCACCTTTGTAATAGCCCAGATCACCAACTCACAAATATTGTCCGCTTTGGACATTGGCCCAACCAAGCCCTCACGGTTTTACTTTTCCCGAGAGCTTCATAGGAGGCCACCCATACTGGAACTACTCTTGCCCTAGCACCTTTAACCTCAGAGTTCTGATGGGATACCATGCGTTAGGCCATGCAAAACACGTCTGTAAGGGATAGATATCCATACCTTTATAAGGCGTATTTCGTTCCCCTCTCTAACTAATGTGGGATCTCACATTAAGAGGATGTAAATTCTTATATTTAGAAAGCCAATCTCCTATAAGCTAGGACAATGTCTAATTTTAGTCTATTATTGAAGCCTAAATCAAATTTTCCTAAGTCTTCTTTAACCCTCACCCAATCTCATACTCTAAGATCAAAAATAAAAATTGACGCTTCCACCTGTATGTTCTCTTCAAGTATTTATTCATAATCATTTAAACCATAACATTTAACTATATAGGCTTGGAAACAAACACGATGGATGAATTTGATGAAAGAATTGAAAATATCTATAGTGACTTTATATTCATAAAGTGGAAGAGCATTTGGAAGGAATAAATTAGGCACCAAGAAATGGATGAAGTTTTCCTATGATCAAACATATCTATTCTAGATCTCTCAAATATAAACTTTTTAGAAGGATCCTCATCCCACATTTAAAGATATCATAGTAAACACTTATTCTCTAAGTATGTTAAGATAAGTTCACTTGGCATATAAGGGAACATTATGTTAATGGAGGGAGAAAGGGAAAAATGAACCATCATTTCCTCCATATCATTAGATTAATTTTATCCCAAGAACTGTTTATCTTAAATATAATCATTTTCAGGAAGCCTTATTCTCACATTTAAAGTTATTATAGTAGACAATAATATCAAGTTTGAAAAAGTAAATTTTTTACCATGAGATGGCAAGTTATGTCAATAGAAGGAGGAAAGAAAGAAATTAACCCTTATTCCCTCTAAATCACTCAATCTGACTTAACCCTAGTAACTCCTTGTCTCAACTATAATCATCAATTTTATATAGGGGATAATGACTCAACAACCTCCATCCTTGCCTTACCCCATTGACTCATTATCACTAGACACTTTAGATGCCTCTTATTTTTCCTAGGAAGAATGATTGATCCCATAAGGTCTCTTACAAGGTTTATTTAGTTTTCCTTTGAGGTTTGAAAATTTTCATTTACAAGGTATAAAATTAAAACTTATAGGGCTATTGATATCAATAAATGGCTTACTTACTTGAGTTTATGGCTTATACTTCTATTTTATAATTCTGTCAATGCCCCTAATACTCGTCATCTTGAGTTAAGCATTTAATTCCTACCACCACAAGTTCTTTATGATAGGCTTACATTATGACATTGCCTAACATCTCTGTAACATACTTCTTTTGAATGTGTTGTTAATATCATTAGGTTCCCCCATATAGGATTAATATTTACATTGGATTTACATTTAATATCTCACCTTGCTTAGGAAATATCTCATATGGGCCCCTAAGTTTGCGTTTTTTCCATGAAACCATATACGAGAATACAAATTACTAATCAATAATGTTGATTTTTCATATTTGTACTTATCATAAGAAGTTAGTAGGCCTTTATGGAGCCTTTTGATTTCATTTTTTTATTTGGGACTAATTTTAGCCAATTTATCTGTATTTTGAAATCCAAGGAGAAAGCTTACTTGATTAGAGCATAAAATCTTGGTGTTGCATCCATAATATCATAATATTTTTCTTTTAAATTATGAAAATAATAAAAGTAGTTTTTGTTTTGTTTCTATTTTTAGGTAATATGATTTTACTATGAACAAATATATATTATTTAATTATTTAATATAATTATAAATAAGAATTATAAATAATTTAATTAAATATTATGTTTAGCTATTTAATATTAAATATCAATAATTTAATAATTTAATTAATAATTCATATTAATAATTGATATTAAATAGTTAAATATAATATTTGATTAAAAATCTTATTAATCAATATTAAGTATATAATACTAAGGACGAATGGAATGGATGGGCATGAAATCCATTCCATTCGTCCATTTCATTAACGGTCTTTATTCTTCCGCAGCTGTATTCTTCTACATGCCTGTTATGAAATCCATCCCATTAGTCCATTTCATCAATGGCCTCTATTCTTCCGCAGCTGTATTCTTTTGCATGTCTATCACACTTGTGACTTAAATGGTCACAGTCGTGACTCCTATGACTACGTTTTAAAGATGGCCTCTCTTCATACTATCCACTAAGCATGAATTTCATATATATTCATGGAAATGAAATCTTAGGTGACACCTTCTAATATATCTTAAATCATCTTTTGTTTAGCTAAGTAATATGTATTATCAATGTAAGTCAATTATATAACATCTAAAAACAAAATTATAAGATGATTACTATAAATAAGGAAAATAAAAAATAAAAGTCTAAGATTTTAATGCTAAAAACAAAATTATAATATGATCAGTGTAGACAAGGGTAGTAAAAAATAAAAGTTGAAAATTTTAATATAAATGCTTCTCACTTAAGATTGTTGTAAACAAGGAAAGTTAAAAAAAAGTTGATAAGTTTTAATGTACTTAAATATAATTAATTTTGATGTAATAACTAGTTATTAGAATATAATAACTGATTTAATTATTATTAATAGTTATTGGTATATAAATACTTATTTTATTCTTTAAATATATATTTAATTTATTAAGTATTCAATATTAATATTTGGTGTACATGTTACTCTATTAAACTGTTGTTCATTATTATTAATTATTATTTGAAATCATGTTAAAGGATCTGACACAAGAAGTAAATATTCGAAATAATATACCCTATACTCAACAAGACGTACAAGAATTTATCACCGAATGTTGAGATTTATTAGCAAACATTCAGCTCCAGCATTTTATGTAAATAATTCAGCTGAACAAAAATGAGGTAAACGAAGGGTGGTTATAAATTATAAAAACCTCAATGAAGCCACTATAGGTGATGTATATAAACTTCCACTCAAAGATTATACTATCAATAAATTAAAAGGACATACATGGTTTACAACTTTAGATGGAAAATCTAGATATTGGCAACTCAGGTTGCATGAAAATACAAAACCTTTAACTGCTTTTACTTGTCCTCCATAAAAACATTTTCAATGGAATGTATTACCATTTGGATTAAAACAAGCACCTAGTATTTATCAACGATTTATGGATAACAATTTGGAAGGTTTTGAAGAATTTACTTTTGTTTATATTGATGATATTATTATCTATTCTATTAAGGATAAAATAGATCATTTAAAAAAGGACAAAATTGTTCTTCAACGTTGTAAAGATAAAGGATTAATTCTAAGCCAAAAGAAAGTTAAACTAGCACAATAAAATATAGAATATTTAGGAATTGAATTCCAAAATGGATATTTAAAATTACAGCCTAATATTTTGAATAAAATTCATGAATTTCCTAATCAATTAACAAATAGGACTCATGTACAACAATTTCTAGGCATTTCAAATTATATTTCAGATCAAGGCCTTTTTAAGGATTTAGCCAGAGAAAGAAAATTGTTATAACTCAAATTCAGTACAAAATCACAATGGAATTGGACTAGTTAAGACACTCAAGCTATTCAAAAACTAAAAACATTGTGCAAGAATCTACCTGTTCTATATAATTATCTTCCCAAGGATACACTGCTGGTTCAAATTGATGCCAGTATGGATACATGAGTTGGCTGCCTTTTGACAAAACCACCCAATGAAAAGAAGTATTTACTTTGCAAGTATATAAATGGGACTTTCAATCCCAGTAAATTCAAGTATCCAATTCATGAAAAGGAAACATTAGCTTGTCTCAAAACATTGAGAAAATGGAAAATTGATTTATTACTGGTTAAATTTACAATTCAAATAGATTCCAAGTATTTATGTGGATTAATTCGGTATAATATAAAAACCAATTATAATCAAGGTCGCCTCATAAGATGGCAACCCGAACTCAATCAGCATCAATTTCAGATTCAATATATCAAATCTACTAACAATTTTCTTGTAGATATTTTAACAAGAGAATAGAAGCAGCAATATTTAGTTTGGAAGATGCATTATCATAAAAAGAAATTGATTTGATCAATTTACAACAACAAGTTGGCAGCATCACGAAAGAAATAAACCAATTCAGATCTACCATCTAGGTATTGAAAAAAATACAATGGAGCGATAATCATCTATGACCATTCCTACAACCACTTCCATAACCCAGCTACTACCACTACTTCTACCATTCCATTAATCACGCCTCAACAAATTACCTAAGCATCATCAGTTCAACCAACCAGTCCTGCTGGATCTTAAAGACAGAAGGATGCAGCAAAATCCAAAACCTATGGTATATATAATGGACCTATGGCCGGATTATATGATGAATGGCATATAGTAGCTATCCTTATCACTGGAAGATCAGGTATTTTACACAAAAGCTTTTCTTCAAGAGCTGAAGCTAAAAAGTCTTTAGTTGATTTTAGAAACCTATGTTGAAACCTCAGTATAAACAAGTATTGGAAGCACCTATCCCTACAAACAAAATGAAATATTTAGGAAAAACCATCAATATAGACCACATCAATTCTATACCCATAAAAACATTGCAAACAAAAGCCCGAAAACTTACTTCAGAAATGTTCTATGATTGTTTTCAAGTACTCAATACATGGACTGAATCCCAAACGATTTATCGATATTATCCACAAAACTGTGGAAAATATGGACCGAAAGCAATTATCCTCTAAGAAGCCGAGCCATTAACCACTTACTTATTTTTCAGAGTGAACTTGTTATCCAATTTAAATATCTTGTCCGAATTTCCTTTTGGATTTATTCAAACAGTAAAAAATTACAAGGATCACTTCACGAAGGAAAGAAAAATATTTATAAAAATTTTCAGTAGTTATCCTATCTTCAAAGAAAATGATTCTCTCAAGGATGCAAAAATTAAATTATCCAAAATTGCTTTTCTCCACATTGGGATTAGCAATGGCATTTATCCAAGTATTAATGAACCACCATAACACACATTCGAATGGGAACTTATCAATTAGTTCAATCTCCATTGCCTCGAAGGAGTATTTATCTAAAGAATTAGAATTACTGTAGAATCAACAATCAAAGTCAATTACAAAGGAGTTAATCAAGTGATGATTTCAACCTACAAATCTGTAATCAGCCCTGATGCATTTCACATCATCAAACAATTTTTAGTTCCATTTATCACTATAGAAGGCATCTTTGGTGATCTTTCCAATTCTTGGAAATATGCTATCTGCCGATAATTACAAAATCATCCATAACATAAATGCAAATATTGCCCATCCACTACTCAAGGAGACCAAGATGACACCGGATCTATTGAAGCCATTATTGAAGAATAATTGACAAATCCACTCATCAAGGATGTAGGCCAGTTGGATGGCCCTTTGTAAATTAAGTACTTTTTACAATCTCAGGCATCTTTTTCTTTTTTCTTTTATTAGCTGTTAGGAATCTTTTTACTTTTTCTTTTCAGTTTAACTTACTTTTACTTTTTTTTTAGAATAAGTTGGTTTTGATTCACATCCATATTGTTGTGGTACTTCTCCATATTTAGAACAACATAGTTGAATGTTTTTATGTCATAAGGTACGTTTTGATTTTGATTCGAAGCATTGCTTTGCTAGAATTTCTTGAGTTATGAGAATAGCTCCACCTAAATTACAAGCAATTGCTCTAATGTCTTGTTTCTCTTGAAATTTGGCTTCTGCCTTTTGATTCATTAGATAGGGTAATTTTTGAATAAATATATGAATATACATTTCTTGTTCGGCTTTAGTTAACTTGTAATAATATTTTTTAAATTAACATATATATTCATCTAAATAACAGATATCACATATACGCATATTGTTTAAATGCCATAAAGCTTTTATTCATTCGTTATGTTTCGTGTTTAAATGAAAGGACATCTTTCCCTAAAAATTCTTTATAAATTTCTCTTGATATGAATGAAAATGTGTGAATGTTGCTGGTTGCATTTTGATATAATAGTGTACTTTTAATTCCATCAACATTATCTAATAAAAAGTTTTGTACTATTCCAAAAGTTTTATATGTTATAAAATTCCATAACAATTCCTTATTTTCTAATTCTACAAATGGTTTTCCAATTTGGATTAATAATTGTATTTTATTTGACCATTCAATTATTAACTTTTCGGGTTGTAAGACACAATCAAGATTTAATATTCCATTCGAACCTAAAGAGATGTGTTTTGGTGTATATTCAGTAGGATATTTTTCATACTTTTGATCCTTTTTGATAATATCCATGTTGATTTAAAAATTTATTGCATTGCCATTGATAAGAATGTTGTTGATCCTTTTTTCCTTTTATCTCCACTTACTTGCTCTCTTTTTATATTTTGTCGTCCTACTTGTTGTTCTCTAGATCTACTACTTTCTGGTTGTTCTTCATCTACATATATTTCTTCATATGATTCGTAGCCATAAATAATTTTGTCTTTATCAGTTATTTGATGTATATTTTCAGTATCTAATTGCAATGTTAATTTTTGTACTAATTGAGTAATTTTAGTTAATTGAGATTTTATATTTCGTTATACTATTTCTAAAGATTCCTTTAGTTCTACTGATTCTTTTATTTGTAAATAGTCCATGGCTTTAATGTTATTGGCTCTGATACCACTTTTGCACTCACCGTTTCTGTTTTTAGTTTGTTTATTTGATTGTCTAATTTTTGTTCCAAATTTTGTGTAACTTCTATTTGTTTTTTGTTTTCTTTTACTAGTCATTGAATTATCTATATAATGTTTGATTGAATATGTATTAACTCAGTAATTTTCAATTCCAATCATTTTTTATGTTCCTTGATTTCTTTCATATATTGGGTAATACTCATAATGTGTTCTTTATATATGTAGTTATATCAGAGATTTGATTTTTAATATCTTCGAGTTTTATAGAATTTTCTATTGTAGGATTAGGAATAATAGGATCAGTAATTTTAACGTTCTGTTATATGTTTTGTTCAATTTCTATATATTGAATTGATTTGGATAACCATAAAGATTGTGATTTTAGTAATTAAGAGGATGTTGAAGAAGACGGTTGTTCTGAAAAAAAATGTCTTCTATTGACAGATGGATTTAGGTGAATTGGATATTGAATTGCAGGTAATGTTCTTAATTTTGTTCTAAAATTAGTTCCTACCTTAGCTACACCATTAAATAATTGATCAATATAGATTTTTTTCTGTATTTTTTAATTCTATACTGTGTTGTGAATTTGTTAGCATAACTAATTTGATATGTTATAGAAAATGGAAATTGTCCAGAGGTCATAAGATTTTCTTTATAAAATTTATAAGCTATTGTTATGGTTTCATCTAATTTATGAAATTTTAATGGTCTACCTTCAAGTGTTAAATTTAATTTTTCTATAAGCTAGGTTCCCATTCATAATGCCTATAATTTGCTCATTTAAATTAGTTGTTCTTTCATCTACAATTGTTGTTCAGATAGGAGAGTCAATTCCTTCTTGAAAAGTATATTTTAACAGGATTTGAATTATAGAAAGATGAATATAACCAATTTGTAGACCTTTTTTAAGAGGGATTTTTTTGTAGTTGTCTAATTATTTGTTTCTGATCAATTAGGTTAATTCTTATATGTCCATTACACTGATCAATTCGTATAGGTGTTTCATGAACTATTTTACCAAAATAAATATTATTTTTACGATTAATAATATTTTGAAATAAAGAATGTTGAATATCTTGACCTAATTTTAAATTTAACTGGGTTTTCGAAATTTGTTTTTGTTTGTCATTAGATAATAAGGTATTAGTATGAAAAGTTCCTAATGATTTTGTTAATTCTAAATTGTCAGCATCTAAAATGGTTGAATCTATTTATTATTTGGTTTGAGATTAAGACATAAGTAAGGATGATTACTAGTGCTTTTTCGTTGATTTAGTTGAGATTGTAAAAAGATATATTCAAATTGGTAGAATTGATATAAAGCTTGTGCTAATTCTAATTTTTCTTTTATTAGTTGAATTGCTCTTAGATTTGTAATAGCAAATTGAACATAACTATAATAATTTTCAAAATGTTTAAATTCATCATAATATTGATTATTTCTAAGTCGTTTTATATATTGTATATGATCTATTAATTGATTACAAATAGAAAAACTAGGTGTGGTCATTAATATAAACTATAGATATCGTATGTAGTATCAAAGTTGAGATTAAAAGATCCACACCATAAGTATTTTCTAAGTGGATAAGTAAAACCAGTAATAAAGCAGGTATATAAAAGATCTAATTAAGAATAAGCAGGTATAGAAATGGTTGAACATAAAGTAAATTAAGAATAAGCTGGATAAGCATGGATGCTGCAATAAGATAGAAATTCATTGTTCAAAAATTTTAATCTATAAGCTGATTTATTTCTTTGACATATTCTTTTTTATTTCTACGATTATTTTCTCAGATATGTTTAAGGAATAGAACCATCTGCGTTGCTTCAAATTCTAGTTAGGAATTTTTATTAATCCTGGCTATTTATATACATCCTTCATATAATTCTATCCATTTATTCTAGTTTTCTTCTACTTCATAGTAGTGCTTGATTAAATCTTTAAGCATAGCTTTGGTTGTAAAATAAGTCATATTGTAAATTATACAAGTGATAGTAGTACAAGTGAAAACAGATGTAGAAAATCTTAATCGATAAGATGATTTATCATAAAGGTATAATTTTTTCTTTCTTCTCGATTAATTGCTTTGAGTTACTTAATTTATTCTATCATCTGGGTTGTATCATACATGCGAGCATATCTTCTTGTATCTTGTGAGTTATGAGCTTTTTTATTATATCCATGATATCTAGATAAAACTCTATCCAATCTGTTTTCTCGATCATAGCTTTCCTTAATTAATCTTTTTAATGCTTTTTTGCATTCAAAATAACCCATATTCATATATGAAAGAATGAAGAATGGATTAAACACAAATGAGAAAGAAAAATTTAATCTATAAGTTTGCTTATTTCTTTAATATGTTCTTTTCTAAGCTGGATATTTTGTTTTTTAAGCTTATTGATATATAAAATCATTTGAGAAGTATAAAACAGGTTTCTAGATCGAGTACATTGCTAGAGTGATGTGTTATTTGATTGTAAGCATGATATCTTCTGAGAATTTTATCAAAATTGTCTTCTCGTTGACAGGTAATCTCGATTAATTATATGATAAATTGCTTCTTTTTGAAATATGATCTCATATTAATGCAACAGACTAGGTAAATTGGATAAGCAATAAAACATGAATAGAGTGATGAAACGATAAAAACTAATAAGTTCATACTTGATTCTCCGTTTGCATTTTAAAGCCAATTCAAGGCGAAGAGTAGAGAGAGGTGATAAGAACTAAGAGAGTTTATTATTTCATGCGACTCTGAAGAGCTAAGGTTATATTTTATAGAGGAGAAAAGAAGAAAGTGACCAACAGGTGGCCGACATTGAAAAGAAAAGAAAGGAATCTACCTTAGTTAAAACAAAAGTTAAAAGTAAGGTAAACTGAAAAGAAAAAGTAAAGAGATTCCTAATACCTAATAAAAATAAAAAGAAAAAGATGCCTGACATTGTAAAAAGTACTTAATTTACAAAGGGTTGTCCAGTTGGCCTACATCTTTGATGAGTGGATTTGTCAATTATTCTTCAATAATGGCTTCAATAGATCCAGTGTCTTCTTGGTCTCCTTAAGTAGTGGATGGGCAATATTTGCATTTATGTTATGGATGATTTTGTAATTGTCGGCAGATAGTATATTTTCAAGAATTGGAAAGATCACCAAAGATGCCTTCTATATTGATAAATGGAACTAAAAATTGTTTGATGATGTGAAATGCATCAGGGGTGATTGCAGATTTGTAGGTTGAAATCATCACTTGATTAAGTCCTTTGTAATTGACTTTGATTGTTGATTCTGTAGTAATTCTGATTCTTTGGATAAATACTCCTTTGAAGCAATGGAGATTGAACTGATTGATAAGTTCCCATTCAAATGTGTGTTGTGGTGGTTCATCAATACTTGGATAAATTCCATTGCTAATCCTAATGTGCAGAAAAGCAATTATGGATAATTTAATTTCTACATCCTTGAGAGAATCATTTTCTTTGAAGATAGACAGTGAGTGCAAATTACTGAGTTAATACATATTCAATCAAACACTATACAGATAATTCAACAATTACTTTGCTACCCAAAACTTGAGTTAAAGGTAGGCTATTATCAAATCCTTTACACCCACTACGCTTTGTTGAACCCTTTTGCCTCGTTTAGAAGTAGTAGTTGTACTGCAACTTGACCACGAGATGTAGGGCTGCCCAAGCTCATACTTGGAAGCTCTGATACCACTTTGCTACCTAAAACTCGAGTTGAAGGTAGGGTGTTTTCAAATATTTTACACCCACCACGCTTCGTTGAAACTAATCTCATACAGAAAAATCAGAATCCTCAGTTGAACTCGAATACAACTTTTATTCAAGTAATGTAAAATCTCAATTAATTGAAATTACTCAATTAGTACAAAAAATTAACATTACAATAAGATACTAAAAATATACATCAAATAATAGATAAAGCTGAAATTATTTATGACTATGAATCAGATGAAGAAATATATGTAGACAAAGATCAACCAGAAAGTAGTAGATCTAGAGAACAACAAGTAGGGTGACAAAATATAAAAAGAGAGCAACTAAGTGCAAAAAAAAAAGGATCAATAATATTCTTATCAATGGCAATCCAATGAATTTTTAAATCAACATGGATATTATCAAATAGGATCAAAAGTACGAAAATATCCTACTGAATATACACCAAAACATATCTTTTTAGGTTCGGATGGAATATTAAATCTTGATTGTGTCTTACAACTAGAAAAGTTAATAATTGAATGGTCAAATAAAATACAATTATTAATCCAAATTGAAAAACCATTTGGAGAATTAGAAAACAAGGAATTATGATTCTAGAATAGTACAAGACTTTTTATTAGATAATGCTGATGGAATTAAAAGTACACCGTTATATCAAAATGCAACTAGCAAGATTCACACATTTTCAATCACAGTAGGAGAAATTTATAAAGAATTTTTAAGAAAAGATGTCCTTTCATTTAAACATGAAACATCAAATAATGAACGAATAAAAGCTTGATGACATTTAAACACTATGCGTATATGTGATATATGTTATTTAGATGAATATATATGTGAATTTAAAAAATATTATTACAAATTAACTAGAGCCGAACGAGAAATGTATATTCATATATTTATTCAAAAATTACCCTATCCAATGAATCAATAGGTAGAAGCCAAACTTCAAGAGAAACGAGACACTAGAGCAATTGCTTGTAATTTAGCTGGAACTATTCTCATAACTCAAGAAATTCTAGCAAAACAATGCTTTGAATCAAAATTAAAACGTACCTTACGACATAAAAACATTTAATTATGTTGCTCTAAATATGCAGAAGTACCACGATAATAAGGATGTTAATGAAAACCAACTTATTCTAAAAGAAAAAAGAAAACATATAAGTCTTATAAATCTTATAAATGGAAACATTATCCTCGTAATTATTGCAATCGTAGACCATATATAAAAAACAATTTAAAAAATATAAATATAGAAAATTTAAACCTAAAAGGCAAGATTGTCCACGAAAGAAAAAATCTTATAGATGTTGGTTATCTAAGGAAGAAGGACATTATGCAAATACTTGTCCTAAACGAAAAAATCCGGATAATAATTATAAAGAAAAACTCAATATATTGAATTCAGCAATTCAAGCAAATTTAGAACCTATAGAATCTGATTATAATACAAACTCTACTATTTCTTCTATATGTGATTATGAATCTCACACAGAAAAATCAGAATCCTCAGTTAAATCCGAATACAACTTTTATTCAAGTAATAATTTAGAATAAAAAAGTTAATGCATAAATAGATATCGAAGCAACTATTTGTGAGATCCCACATTGGTTGGAGAGCGAAACGAAGTATGTCTTATAAAGGTACGGATATTTCAGGACTCACTAGTCCATTCAAGACATTCTCAACTCCAGGCAATCTCAACAATAGTATCAATAGTTCATACATAAAATCTTTTACATAACACAAGGCAATCAAAAGTTAACTCACAAAATCATAAAGTGTATCTATATAAACACAGTTCATGAGCCACTAGATAACAAAATTAAACACTAAGAAACTACCCACGTGCGATAATACCCCAAAAATGCCAAAAGACCACACGATCCACTCAGAGCTTCAAACTCACTAAATTAAACTGCATGGCTAGAAAGCGAAAGGGAGGTGAGTACACTAGGTACTCAGTGAGCAGGAAAAACATATAACACAAATAGAATTCGATCATACCAAGATGATGCAGATAACCTGTGAAAGGAATATACATGACATAAAATTACATAGGCCTAGCCTATGCCTCAACATATACCGATTAGGAACTATATAGGCCTAGCCTATTAATCACCCATTCGGTGGATATAGGTTCTAGTTTTAATATACAAATATATAAAAACATCATATGTATAAATCAAAATCTCATTAGAAAACAAATATCAGACTAAGCTAAAAAAATAATGTGTGACACCACTAGTCGGTCAAACTAATGTGCACACCCACCGATTATCGGTGTTGGCTCTACTTTCATCCGTGGTGAGCTCGAACTAAGATAAGAGCGTCATGACCCCAGGTGATAACCTCGTTGGTGTCTAGACCCTAGGTATGGAATCACCTGTGAGTCTCGTAGAAAAGTGTCAATACGGGGACTCGACTTTAATGTACCAGCGTCAAGGGTATGGGGGTCGCTTAATCATAATCACTTATGTCCAACACACGATGGCCAATCGTTTCCTCACCAATCACAAAAATCATATATAAAAATTAAATACAAAAATCAAGTAAAGCATCATAATTTTATTTATTGGTTCAACCGATAAAATAAAACTATACTATAGCCCTAAGCTAAAAAAGAACAAATACATGCAGAATACATGACTCGATTATGCTTATTTAAATTGTAAAACATTATTTCATGCAATAAAAGTTATCTTTTGCAATTCAAGTGCAAAGTTATTCAAAAATAGAGTTTCATAAAATAAAACATTATGCTTTGCACTTTAAACACAGATTTGTTAAAAAGAAGAACATTTCTCAAAATATGTAATAAAAATATCAGTTTAAAAAACCATGTTGAAACATTATTTGATACAATAAAAGTTATCTTTTGTACTTAACATGCATAGTTGTTCAAAACAATGACCTTTATTAAATACCTAAACATATTAGCATCCATTTGAAATTCAATTCTACCATACATTGCCTAGGTGTCATCATACTTATCTTAGGATGTTCTAATCTTATTTGAGAAATACGGTTTCTCCAACTCATCTCAAAAGAAGGTATACACTCTCTTAGCTTCAACAATCTTAGGTACGGGAGCTTTAATTCACTACTCCTGAACCTTATACATAAATAAATATACAATGAAATTACTACCTAAACATAAATTTCCTATTTATACACCCCACATAGGTGTATAAAACATAATATCACTCCATATAAGCCATAGAATTCCCCACTTTAATTCCTCACATGGTTACTTCCTTACTATCCACATTAGTTTTTCTTTTGCATTTTCTAAGACATTTAATGCCTTTAATCTAATACTTACTCATATCATAACATAATTAGGCACATCTTTATTCAAGCATATTAGGCCTTTACTTGTCATTCTAAGAAACAATTCAAGTTCCCTTTAAGTAAACATGAAAGCTTCTTTCCATTGCACACCATCAAAATCCTTACATCCTAAACCAAGTTAACTTAGGCATTTTATCAAACACCTAAAGGCATAAACTTGAAAGCCTCCTTCTAATGTACTTCTTCCTCATTTTCCATCATCAATTCACTTCATACATACATAATTAACACCATAGAGTTCATTTAAATTGAATTCAAAGATTCACAACGTTTCACCTAAAGGGGACAATTTTGGTTTTGACTTAAAGAATCCTCTCCATGACACATTTTGTTCAACTAAACCATGTTTCATGCATAATCAAGCATGGAGTGTTACATATCTTAGCACCAAACTCAAAATCATAATGTAGAGAGAGATTAGACAAAATTTACCTAAACGTCCCTTTAGTGATATCTTCCAATCCTTTGAGAATTTCTCAAATCTAATGATAGATTTGAGTTCCTTGATTCCAAATTAGCTTAAAACACCTTGACTGAGGTTGAAGAATCAAAAACTTGATGGAAAATAGGTGATGGTAGAAAGTTGCTTCTTTCTCTCCCCTCTTCTCCTTTCTTCTCCCTTCTTTTAATTAAAACAAAGTGTTTTAAGCCTTTACTAATGGGATGCACAACCTTACATCGAGAAGGGTCTACAATATTGACCCTTCTTTGACAAAAATATGATGAAATTTACCTGTTTGCCCTTAGGTTGCATGAAATTACCATTTTACCCTCCAAACTTTCCTAAATTTACAATTAGGCTGAAAGTTTAGGAATCTCCAAAAATTTTATTTTTATTTTGGTCCTTGGACTTTTGAGAATTATAATTAAGCTCCTTAACTTTATAAATTTCACATTGGTCCTTCAAGAATTGAGAAATTACGTTTAAGTCCTTTAACTTTTGACAATTTGCGAATAAGTCCTTATATACATCAACTTTTCCAATTAAGCTTTCTAAGTGTCTAATATGTCTATAAATCATATATAATCACCTCTAAGACATTGTAACACAATTAACTTAGCCTCCATAGTCATATCCGTCCAATGGACTCGGTTTTTGACACTTAAAAGCTTATTTGTTGGAAATCTCCAAGATTTCATATACCGATGAACTCTAAGCTCATGTAAGGGCATATAACAATACAAATCATTACATATTTATAACCAAAGGACTTAAATGCATCTTTGAACTCATATAGAACCATATATATATCAATATACACTAGCATCTCTAAGTAAAGACCAATACAAAAGGGCTCAAAGAGTTTGGTGTTACAAAGATGTACAAGAATTTATCACCGAATGTTTAGAGTTATTAGCAAAACAATCAATCTCACCAAATACTAGTAAAAATTTAGCTCTAGCATTTTATGGAAATAATTCAGCTAAATAAAAATGCGGTAAACAAAGGATGGTTATAATGTTAGACCCCGAATTGTTTTTTATAATGTCATTAAGCATGAATTGTGATAAGTATGTGTTTATGCCTTAGTTTGATTAATTTTGGAGTATTAG